>VWZK01012361.1:133682-161419 GCA_013396935.1 Baryphthengus martii
CTCTAAACGCCAGCGGGGCGGGCCCCGGGGCCTCGCTGCCCGCCTCCCGCCTCGGGGGGAGGTGGACGCGTTTGTGGGAGCGGGCGCCGCGGCGAGAAGGGCCTGTCCCAAGGGCCAGGTTTGCTCCTCGGTGCAGGTCTCAGGGTGAGCGAGGCTCTGGGTGCCGGGTCCCGGGCCTCCTCTGGTCGGGCGCTGCCTTCGCAGGCAGGCCCGACGCTCTGCGGTGCGATCCCGGACAGAGGGCAGGCTTCGTTACCGTGCTGCGTAGCCAGCTACCCCGCCAGCCCGCCCGCTGAAGAGCTCGTCTTCCTCCGCAGTACGTTTCGGGAGGCACTGTCGCCCTTGCCCTGGCATAATCTCGCCACGTTCAGCCTCAGCCCGTTCAAGGTGAGCAGTCATAGATTTCACAGGATGCTTTAGGTCGGAAGGGACATTTAAAGGTCTGCTGGCTCCGGCGCAGCTCAGGCCGATGCTTTGGTTTTTACCCAGCACATGTAACCTCCCAGGCAGGGCAGCCATGGCTGCTGCCACTGTGACAGCAGAGACACCCCCCCTCACGAACTCACAGCACAGCAGCACTAGAGCCCTCGGTGGAGACCTGGAGGCTCATTTTCCCCTGTGTTATTTCAAGATAAAAGTTCGCCAGCTTCAGCTGCACTGCATTATCCTACACGGAAACAAAGCTGGGAATTCTGAGTTTTAACAGAGGTACAAAATTAATCTGCTTTTCATGGGAATTCTCCCTGCCCACTTACTCTTGATTAGAGAAGTAACTAGAAAAAGTTAATTGAGGCAGTGATATTAGAGGTGGGAAAAAAGTCTCAAAGTCATACACCGAGTACAGCATTTATTTAAGACATGCACACATGCAAGTGGGAATACAGAGAACAAAAGCCACCTTTCTTGGCAGGATGATTGCTGTTCACATTCTACACAGCGCCTTCAAAGTAAAATTGCTTCCTACTGATTTGCAGTAAGAACTGAATTCAAAGTCACCTGTGTTTGATTAGAACAATAAAAAAACAACAGGGATTTCATTTCCCTTAGTAGAAAATGTCCAGTCTAGTAAAGAATCCTAACTGAGCTGTAATGGCTTTCTTCACTGAGGTAAATTCAGCAGGAATTAGGAAATGCTTTACCGAGGAACAAAAGTTCTTTAAATCTTACAGGATTACAAAAAGTGATAAACAGGTTTGTTCCAGTTTGGCTGCACACAGTGGGGCCCAAGGCAGGAAATACTTGGAGGAGGCACTACGCTTGAGATGAGTGTGTCGTTTTACTATAGGCCTACTGTTAACGGAAGGTATCAAAACTAATAGAATCTCACTCTTTTGTTTTTTAACTATTTGAATGCAGAGGGTTATTTTTCCAATTCTATGTTTGTCACTGCTGTGAGAACAATTAATGCGTCCTTTGTTTTACTTAGTTAAGCTTTCTCTCTCCAGCAGCAAATGAGAAGTCATGCCTGTGACTGTCTCTGAATGGCATCGACAGATCTCAAAAAGTTCCTTTGTTTTATATCCGAGAGGCCTTTAGAAAGGCCTGTCTGCACCGGGCTCGAGTTGCATTAATCCTACTTTACAGGTAGAGAAAACCAAAACAAAGTGTTACCATTGCTAAGGCCACAGAAGGTACCACCAGAGCACGGGCAGGTACTAACCGCTCATGCCCTCTGTACTCAGAGGGTTAGACAATTCATTAAGAGACAGAAATAAAATTAAACTGTAGTTAGGGCTCGAGTTACAGTCCCGCTCAACAGCGTATCAGCACTCAGTAAATTAGTCCCTGCCAAGGAGAAACACAGAGACATGGCAAGTGCAAAGACAGAGGCACAGGACAGGTCTTGCCTGGTGTTACCAGCAGGTCAGTGGTAGGACAGGACCAGCTCTCCCAAGCAGCAGTCAAAAATGCAACATTAAAATGGAACTGGTCCTCTGACAGGTCTCTACACTTACTGTGCAATCAGGAACTAATTTTGTGACCTTCCAGAACTCAAACTGGACATCTTTGGTAAAGAGACACTGGACAACTTTACAGGAAAAGCAGGATATTTTTCTACAAGATTTGCTAAAATGTTCTTGAAGCTTTTGTGAGAGGATGATCAGAGCTAGTGTCAGAGTTGAAACCTATCCTTATGACAGGCAACTGAGAGGACTACCCCAAAGGCCTGCTTCAGGGCATGCATTTATTCTGTTCAAATCTACAGGCAAACTGAAAGAAAAAGAAAATGGAGGATTCTAAGTCCCACAAGTACTCTAAAGTACTGGACATGGCCGTTTACTTGGGTTCTAATGAATGGTTTATGGACACAGTGCAACTGGAGCACATTTCACTTTATTCCCTATATTAAAAATATTAACATAAGGTATCAAAGTTCATGTCTGAGCAGTTGCTAAGTCTTAAAATGCTCTCATGCCTTCACTTTTTTTTTTTTTCACTTCTGGTAATAACTGAAGTTTTCAAAACTGTTTCACAGGCAATAAACCCAAAGTATTGCCCCAGCCTGGCAATTAAATGTTTGGAACTTGATTTAGACTCCCCCACTCTTTATCTACTCCCCAAAAGATTTGATGCTTCCGGGAGCAAGGCTGCAATCATTGTAATAAACCCACAAACTCTGACATGGAAACTACATTATCTCCAGAGAAGAGGTCAATTAGAAGCAGTACATCGTAACTAAACCTACTCAGGAAGGAAGGTTTTATTTGGACAGGTTTTTTTGACAGATTGTGGCGACAATTATTTTGTTGAAGGGCATGCAGAGGAGCATGTTACCCTAACAGCTTATTTTGTAGTAGTTAATAGGGATCATTGAAGGGGTAGTAGGGATGTCCAGCATCTCTTGCTACTAGCTTTCCATTTGCCTGTGAAGTAAACAAAGTCAGAAAGATAAAAATGCATTCTTACTCTCAGTTTCAAATTCTGCACGGTTCAGATTTTAAAATCTTTATATCCCAAACATCTGGGAGCATCTTTTGCAGTTTAGACAAGAACTGCTCCCTCTGATCCCAAGTCCTCTTCGCACTTCTTGAAAGAAAAATAATGAAAAAAAAACCCCACATTAAAACAAGGAGATACGATTTCTGTAGCCTAGGGCAAGAGTCTTTCAAGCTGCTCAGGCCCGAAGACTTAGATTAAGAATAGTCAAAAGCCTTGTTGCTGTTATTGAGCAAGTGTTGTAACCTGCACACTCCAAACCACTACTGGAGTTGGAGCTTTTGCCCCAGTTTCCAGGATAGTGAGTTGCTGGGCTGCCAATTTTACAGACAAGTAAGTTGAAACACATGGAATAACTCGTTCAGGGTCATACACTGAAGCGTTAGTAGTGTCACTGAACTCCTTCATAGCACTTTTTGTTTAAGAAGTCTTCCAGGGAAGACCACCTTCTCCACCTGTAAAATGGGAATACTGAAACTGATATTCACAGATAATGAAACAGAGGCTCAGATTGCCCCAAAAGCAGACGTGGCCATGAATAATAAATCTCACCTCCTACATCCCACCTCTGACCATTCAGATGCACAAGTTGCATTTCTAGTTGCACCAAGTCCATTGCAACACCCCCAGCTTCCTAGGAGCTGAGGTAAAACCTCATCCATAAAGTCTGGGGCAATTCTGGTGGAGCAGTGGCAAAGAGATACACACCTTCCTGGGTGTCAGACTAGCACCATTCTGCTAAAACTTTTAGTTACGTGACTAATGACTGAATAAAAGTTACGTTCGAGAAATCAGTTGATTTATATCCATATAAATGTGATGTTAAAAGATCGCTCAAAGTGTTTGAGCTTGCAGTGTTTGGTCGAAGGTTGGACTAGATGAACTTGAAGGTCTCTTCCAGCCAAAGACATTCTGTGATTCTGTGTGACTCTTATGAGGGCAGAGGAAATCCCAGGGACTTTCAAACCTAGTATCCAGTAGCAAGTCCCTGTATTAGCTTTCAGGATAAAGCCTGCCCTTCGATGCAACAATCCCTAGTAATGAATTGTTTACAGTGACTCCTGAAGTGTGAAATTAGTCACTTGGGGGCACTACAGAGCAGAAAAATAAGATGTTAAGGTTTAACATATGACTGATGCTCAGATTAAAATAAAATAAAGCTGAAATGAAGCTGTCAACTGAAAGCAAAACTTAAAACTGTGGACAAAAGTATCACAGTATCTTCAGGTTCCCTCATATTCTCTCGACAGCCAGCAACTTCTTCATGTTCCTAGAATTCATATTCCTCATTTCCCCCCCATTTCTTCCCCCTCCATATTTCACTAACAACAGCTCTTCAGGTAAGCATTCTTGTTCGCAGCATGCCACGACAGCAGCTGCCAGAAGCAATGTTCCACAAAGCTGATTCCAGTCTACCCCAGGAATTTGAGAGAAGGAGGGGGTGTAAAATCAGCAGTGAACACACTGCAACTCAACAGTAACCAACTATCAAAACCAGACAGATCACCATGTGCACCACGCTATTACTCTCCTGGTTTGCTCGTCATTCAGGTTTCATTCAAGTATATTCCTTGGCCAATTACGTGTTTTCAAAATTTTGGATTTCAGGCTGGTGAAAGGTAATTTCCAACCTTAATCCAGGTAACAAACTGTTAAAGTATAAAGCAAATTGTCTACAAGCAATGTAAGGGCCTCTCCTCAGGCTTAAAACAAAACACAATGTGGAGAAGGGAGGCACAGCTGTAAGGACTTGCAGACATACAGCAATGAACTAAAGGACAGAAAACTGTCGTCAGTTATGACAGGAGCTCTGGTAGCACTGCCGTATCACACCTGGAAATCCAGATGACTATAAATTAGATTCATAGAGAAGACAGGCATGAAAGGTTAGACAGGAATTTTCATTCACCCTTGATGAGAATTCTTTCCAATAAGCCCAGAGGGGATGGGCAGGAGACAAAAGCTTCCACTAGAGATCTTACAGCTACAGAGCCGTGTTTTAATTCTCATCTCGCTTCTTCCTGTCTTGTTATCTGACAATATGGCAGTATCTTTGAAGCCCAGCTGCATCACACTCACCCTCTTTCTTGTTGGATGGGTAGCACTTTGAACTGTATTTCATCTCCCCTTTGTGAATCACTGTGATCTGCTCAGGTCTCCCAGGTAACAAAAGCACAGGAATTATCCCAGGCTCACCCCGGTCAGGCTACAGCCAGGCTACATTCTAATGTATTTTGCAATTTCATTAACAAAACAACATTGTTTGCAGCACGAGTAGCAAAACACTTGAAACGTCCTGTCAGCAGCAGGTGTGTTTGTCACTGTGACATTCACACAGATCTGGGTGTACAGACTCCTGATCTGTAAGCACAAAGATAACTTTGGTGGCAGGGATGTGGGGGCTTATATTTACGCACATGTACCGAAGCAACCACACAGATCAAACCATGTCCTTGAAGCTCTCATAAGCCCCAGCATGACTAATAGTGAAAGCTGAAACCAGTACCTACCCTTGATATGAGACAATCATTCACCGAACATTCACAGCTTCTCTTTTCTAACTCACACTAGTCACTGATGTGCTCTCAAGTACTCAAAATAACTCAACAATAAATCCTGGAGAAAATCTTTCGCCAAAGAATTCCTATAGCCATTAGCCACTGGCTATTAAAGAATAATAAGCAGGCAAACTGCTGGAGAGGTGAGGGTGTGCTTGACAGCTTCCAAATTTCCAGAGACCTACTGTATCTGTGCAGTGCACTGTGTGACAGAGAAGGGCTAAGTCACTTCAGACTCGTTACGCCGCAGTTGCCGTACGTTGGCCGGTGATACACCAGGCAATGGCAACAGCTCTCTGTTGTACAGTCAGAAGGAGGACAGTAAGAAATAAGAAACACTATAAAGACAGGAAGACAAAAACATTGACTTTTTTTTTTTTTTCCAGTGAGGTGAAAGGAACAAGGTTGGGTCCTTTAATATGGACAGATTGCCTGATGTGACTTCTATGACGGATGTGGAGAACTAACAGCATCCTAAGTCTTCACTGATCGTGGAGATTTATGGTATAAAGTAGACAAGGACAGTTGGAACAAGGAGTACTTCTGGAGGAATGACAGGGACCTTAGCCTCTTGTATGTGACAAGAAGAAATCAGCAAGAGTGGCAAGATTTGAAGCAAAATGGGACTCTGGCTTAAAGGCCCATGGAGAGGTGAGTAATGACAACTCTAGAGAGCCATTGGTGGCCAACACAGAGGATAAACATTTTCAAAAATTTACCTCTTTTGTACTCAGCTTTTGAAAAATCCTTTCATTTTAGATACCCTTCAGAACATGCAGAGATCTTATGAGTAAGTAGTTCTGATGGGGACAGTAAAAGAGGAAAAACTGCAAAACCCCCCGAGGTTGTAGCCACATGCACATAATGAAAACTACTAGACACAAGACATTTACCGTAATCATCGGCACGATGTAACGCCAGTTTTTATTCAGGCTCCCAATGTGGCTCATCTCCTCTTCTGTGAGGCTGAAATCAAACACCTGAGAACAAAAGCAAGATGCTTTATTCAATAATCATAGATTTTTCATATTTAATTGATGCTGAATTTTGCCTCTTGGTTTTGTTTCCTTTGTAAGTCACAATCATCTCCTTGTGCTGTGAATTTCTCCAGAGATCCACAAGTAACAGACCTGACTGAAAGGCAAAGAAGTTCTACTTCTCAATAATCCAGGACAAACAAAACAGCAGCAGTGACTCGAGACATCGCTGGCTGTTTCAGTGTTTAATTTCAGGGGACAGTTGTAACTAAGGCAAACACACACCCAAGACTGGAATAGTTTATTAAGCTGTAGTTATGGAGTATTTCTTTTGGACTTCCAAAAAGAAAACCCATGTGCTGTATTAGAGCTCCAAGATCCTACTGTTAAAACCCACGTAAGTTAAACATAACGCGACTCGCATTATTTCAAACGCCTCCAGAAGCTGCAACTTTGGTAAGTCTGAGCCTCAAAATGAGGGAATTTCCATGAAACTCCGATCAATAGAATTTATGTATCTGTAAAAATCTTGGCTTCAGACAGTATTAGTTTGTCTTCTATTTATAAATATGAAGTTGAAATTAAAGTCATTTTATAACAAACACCAAAATGAAGGCTTAAAGCCTGAGGTGTTCGTACACTTGCCAACTCTAAGCTTACACTGATGCTGCCTAGAACTCTTCCACAAAGATAAAAGGCAACAGGATTGTTCCTCCAAGTGCTGCCTAGTCAATAAAATATTCTGTTCCCATGTAGATCTAAAACTCAAGTAATTGCTGAGTTTACTCGAGTTTCTTGACATTTCTAGCAGCATACTACATGACAGAACTTGATTTCAGGGGAGTAACAGTTACAGAAACAAGTCCTAACTTAAAAAGCATGTAACCAGCCCGTCAGCGTGACAAAGGGCTGAAACAGCGGGTGATTCAGAAACTTTCCTTCAAATTATTGGAAGTAAGAATTTTCAAATAATTTCTGAAGTAAACTGTTACTACTTCAGAGCAGAAGTGAATCACACCAATTCCATTCCTTCAGCATCATTAGAACGACAGTTTGCTGCAGAAATAGTCACTAGCCCTCCTCTGCAGGGGAGAACAACTGTTACTCATAACTAGGAACCATTGAACGTCATTAGAAGATTCCCTTTTTCAATACCTTTGTATCTCAGATGAATTTCAGTAAAGATTTTTTGTTTAACTTCTACCAAGTACATTCTTTACCTTCTGGTAACGAGACTGTGCATGTGCACGTACGCGCACACTCAGCTGGAAAACAAACTTGGTACATTTTAAGCAAAAATCTTTACCCTGCCTTCTAATCATGTGCACACAGTGACGAACAAGTATGAACCAAGTGCCTCAGCTTGTTCTGCAACTAGCAGGACAGTGTATTCCTCACATGAAACTCCTTTCCTCCATTTAAACTCACCTGGATATTCTGCTGAATGCGAGCAGGAGTGACACTCTTGGGAATGGTGACCACTTCACGCTGCACTTGCCATCTGTTAAGAGGAGGAGGAGGAGAGAGGTTTTCTGTGTGTGCAGCCGAAGAACCACGGTATTTCTTTTTGCTGAATAATGATCACTTATGTTTCTATGTGAAATTAAAATACCCAGAAGAGGGCTCACACAGCACTGTCTTGTATTAGGTCCTAATATGTCCAAGTTCAAGCTGGCCACTGGACTAGTCACAAGAGGAAAATGTTCATGCCTTTTAACAAACAAGCAAGTTGCAGGTGCTTTAATCTAGAAATCCAAGAAAGAGTGAGAAAAAAACCCATACTTTAGCATTCTGCACAAGTTCTAACATGAGAACACTGAGAAACTAGAAGAAAACCCAGATCCCTCAAGTGCCTGTCCAGTAGTTTGAGCACAAAATCTCGAACACGTTCATCTGGGAGAGTCATGTGCTGCTGCCCAGGACTGTACTAGTGATATGGAGAGATACAGAGCCAGACAAAAAAATGAGGATAGAAATCCAATTTTACTTTACAAGCTGCTGATCATATTCTGGGTATCATTCAATCATCTTGTTTCCCAGTATCCAGCAGCTGGCTTTTGCTATATAAAAACAAAACAGCAAATGGTTCTTCAGCACGAAGAAGGAAGGTCTCCACTTAGCCCCTCTTCCTGGGAGCCCATCTGGATGCAGCAGCAAGAGTTCAAGGGTTCAAGAAACAGACAACGTGCAAATTCAGTAGGTGGCACGGAAATGTGGTGCACTGCTGCCTGAATTGTCCTACTGCTATTCCACAGCAGAAGAGGTAGTGAACTGTCCCAGGCCACAAATGGAACCTGCTGATCTATTCCATTCACTTGCACTAAGGCAAAATCAACTCCACCAAAAACTAGCACCAAACAGGGTTTGCTTTTGGCACTCCCTGTGATTTTAACTCCCCACCGATGCAGAACAACCTGCGCTTTAAGTAGATTCCTTCTACATTGCGTGTTTTGTTTTATTTAAGGCTGAGTCCCAGATACCACCCTCTCTGACAACAGTTCAGTACCTGAGGATGATCTGTGCAGGTGACTTGCTGTATTTTTCTGCCAGTTTTTTGATCCCAGGTTCTTCTAGAAGCACAGGCTCATCTGGGTGTTTCCACATTCGATCTGGAGAACCAAGGGGACTGTAGGCAGTGACAACCAGTCCTCGTTTCTGGCAGTGAGCAATCAGCTCATTCTGAGCTAGGTAAGGATGGCATTCTACCTATTAAAATGACCCACAATGAGCAGCTAGAAAACAGCTACCAACACAGCTCTAAACAAACAGGACGTCAAAAGCACAGCAGAACCAAACACATCACAGGAGATCATTCCAGATTCTGGAAAACCTTTTGAGGATAAGGTTTAAGTTAAGTTATCCTTTCTGTCAGGAGAATGAAAAAGTGCCTGGTAGGCTAAGGTTACAAGGAAAGGAGAACAGATCACCTAAGTTCAAAGTGCTAGATTTTCCCTGTGTACCAAATGGATCATCCAATGAGCAAGGAAGCTCTCTATAGGATTCAGGTTACTCTCTCTCAATTTTTCTTTCTTATAGATTAAATTGTTCCTCACAGGGAAGACAAACTCTTCTACAGACCTGTTCAACTAAGCAGGCTTACATGGCTATGGAACATGGATATAGGCCTCCTCCCCAACAAATTCAACTGCCTGGGAAGACCGCCTCTGTGTGCCTACACCTGCAGAGCTGGCTATATTCTTCCCTGTACATAAAAAGGTGCATCCCTTGTGCTAAACACATGGCACCGGTTTCCAAATTCTTCACTCTTATGGACAAACAGGAAAGGTATTTGTCCTCTCCTCTATTCATCTTACCTGGAGCACAGCTGGTTTGACAGTAGCCACACTTAGGACATCATCAATCTGACGACTGTTGAAATTTGACAGCCCGATGGCTTTCACAAGACCTTTTTCTACCAGCTTCTCCATAGCCTTCCAGGTATCCTTGTAATCGGTGTAATCATAACGCATTGTGTTATCAGGATTCTTTGGGAAGAGATTGTCCCCTCGTCTGCAGCATCAAAGGTAAAGTGTAAGTGCATATACCACATTATTTATGTTACGTTAGTTCTTCACTAAAAGAAACTTTCCTCAACGTACTCTTAAAAGCTTATACATAGTTTGGAGGGTAGAGTACAAACTGAGCGAATTTGTCTGCTGAATTCCATTATGCTGACTTAACCTATAAGAAATTACTTCACATTGAGTCTTTTGTACGTGAACTTGTTATACAATACCTTGAACTACCTACTTATATGGCAGTGACTATGTGGGGCTGATAAGCCACTGTATACACAGCAGAAGCTCTTTGCACATGTTGATCTAGCAAAAAAAAAAAAAAAGATTTGTAGAGCCGCAACTCAGAGCGTGGCTTTGGTTTTTCAACTGGTTTTGAGAGGACTGATATTCTTCATAACCTGTTTGGAGCTGCTACCAAAGGGATCTTGGTTTAGGAGCTGTCTAGGAGAGACTGGATTCAAAGTACAGTGGCCTTCCCACTCCCTCTGGATTTTGTGGCAGTGTTAGCACTCGATACAAGTGCAGATTCACACAGAAGTCTTAACATGTACATGTTGCTTACAGGTTGGGTTTCCAGTTAGTCATACCAACCCATTTTAAAAATAAATAAATAAATAAACCAAACAAAAAAAAACCAACCCACCAGAACACAGAAGAAGAACCTGGTTATACCAGGTGACACTACCACACTGCTCAAGGTCTACGACTGGTCTCTGAACAGTCCATGTACAGGGCGGTACAAGCAACCGCCCTGGAAGAGCCACAGCAGGACCCCACTAGCTCAGATCGCAGAGACTGTCTTACGCTGCTCTAGCTAAGCACTGAATGGTGTGAGGAACGGCAGCAGCTGAGGACAAGGGGAAATGGTTCTTGTTCATGTCATTGATAAAACTAGAACCAAAAATAACTCTGAAAGCCTTATGAACTATCGACTCAGAAAAGCAGCCTCATATGTCAAGAATAGTACATTAAGTGAGAGATTAATTCTCAAGACCTGGAGGCACTGCGATTCTCATCCAGAAGCCTAATTTAATTTCTGTGTAAATAGCATTTGTTTGCTCAGCTTTCCAATACAACAGGCATTATAGATAACCATGCATTAAAACAACTGAAGGAGAGCTAATGGAAAACTGCAGAGTGAACAGTTTCTAATGAGAAAACATAAAACCGCTTTATTAGAATGCCAGTTTTGTCAACAGTTTCCACAACATCAAACACATTTAAATATTAGTAATATCTAAAGATACATCATTACTTGTGTTATGTGTTACTATCAAAGCAACATTTAATGTTGGTTATTTTTTTTTCAGTCAACTGGAAAACAAACCCGTTTCACAATAGGGGGAGTTTTTAACAGTTCTTCCTCCAAACCAGCTCTAGTTGAAAACACTTCCTCATTCTGTTATGCTGAGGAATATATTCATACTTTGAGCATCTTTCCTCTTACTGTTAGTGTTGTATGCTTTCTAAAATTCAGTTCATATGACTAGAAGGGGAAAAAAATGTTCTCAAATTTGCAAAACAGACAGAAGCCCTTTAAACCGACAGGGTTTGCCCCGTTGAGTGAAGGGGGACATCTGGTCAGGAGATTTATTCTCCTTCTGCCTTTTTACTGATTGCAGGGACAGGGCAGGCAATGATGACATTGCTTTATTTTCTTGTAAATGTGGAAGCAAAGAACACTGCTTTTGGTGGGACTGTATGATAAGTGCATTGAGCGCTTAACTGGAGAACTTTCTCATCTCCTGTTTCCTCAAATTGTAGAACTAAAGTGTCCTAAGAAGCGATTTTCATTTCCTCTTCATGCAGATGCCACCATCATACCGCTTGTGCTCGTCCACTCCAGTACAGTTAATAACTATTAGTGAAAAGTCTCTACAAAGCACTTAATTTTACAGGTAAATAAAATTAAGGCACAAAGGAGGCACAGGATTTCCTCAAGGTTAACACGTAGGTCAGTAGCAGAACCAAGAATAGCTACCACACTTCCCCAGCGCCGAGACGAAGACACTATTTTAAACTTCTCATGTATTTTAAACTCGACAAAGACGCTACCTCAAAGCAAGCCAAGCTTTCAGCTAGTGTAAGATGGCAAGTTTCAATATAGAATCCTGTCCCATAAAGCTTTATTACTTTTTTCCAGTTGGACTCCTTACAGGTATCTAACTTTGGCGCCCATGCTGAACTGTCAGAAGTTTATTGATCCTAACTTCATTACTTAGTTCTCACTATTAAAAGCTGTAAGTAGTTGCTTAAGGATTTTAAATGAAGGCTTAATACTCATTTTCCCAGCTTCATCATTGCTAAATAATGAACAATTATTCCTTTTCTATTTACAATTCTACACAAACCCAGAAGTTTTGTCTCCTCTACTGTATGTTTAGAGACCTGCTACAAATCTAACAGCAAACAAATTCCCACGCAATTGAAGTTCAAAGAATGAAATCTGAACAGTTGTTTCTATAAAAGAATGGACCAAATATGAGTAAGTGTACAGGTTGTGGGTAGAAAAGAGTGTCTATATGACAGTCTGTGGGACTAGGCTCTTAGCCACCCTGAAAAACATCTTGCAAGCAGTATTCAAAGGAAGGTATTCACAGCTCAGAAAGAAGGTCCTGAGGATATAACACTTATAAAACCAGGGTTTCTCCATTCTGTGCCCATTTCATGTAGAACTTACTCAAAGGCGTGAGGCCAGTGCATGAGGTACAAGTCCAGGTAGTCCAGTTTCAAATCTCCGAGCGTCTTCCTTAGCGCTGGCTCTACGTCTTCCGGGTGGTGTTTGGTATTCCAGAGCTTTGATGTTACAAACAAGTCCTCCCTTTTAATAACCTTTAAAAAAAAAAGGAGGAGACCATAATTTACTGGAACAAGTTCAGAAAAAGAACTGCATCAATTCCCCTAACTAGCTTTAAAACAAAGAGAACAATTTAAGTTGTGGGTTTTTTAAAAAAAAAAAAGTTAATACATGTAACCTACAAATTATATCTTTACAAAATGTACTGGATGGAGGAGAACAAGAGAAATACACACATTGGCAAGTCCTAAAGTATACCAAATATTTATACATTTATTAGAAGTTCTGAGAAACAAAACATACTTTCCCAAACTTTCCAATTCAAGGGTTAAAGCCACTACCAAGTGTGGTGTAGCCAGAAGAAAGATTACTCAGTTTATTCATATGCAAATTTGGTAATTTCTATTTAACAATTCACATATTCTAGGCACAACCTGCTAACTCACTATACTCATCACATGTTATAAACCAAGAATGCTTCTCATGGGAGGAGCCTGGGAAAATAAACAGAAATTTCCCCAAACCTCTGCACTTGAGTTTCTAGGTTCTGGAAGGAACGTACTAAGAACCAAGTTCCCTGTACCCTGTATTGGAAGGGTAAGACCCAGAAATTAAACAAACAGAGAGTTGGTTAGCTAGGAAGTATAAAATGCAAAAGGGGGCTGGTATTTGGCAAGCCAAAGCACAGAACACCATCAGAGGGCACTTCTTGCTGTCTTACGTTTGACCAAATTTCACTCAAGTCTATACTTTGTAGAAGCTGGGATGATTATTTCCTTAGTTTCTTTCCTCCAACCATTCCATTTTTTTTCTGTTTCACATATGGCTACTGTGTTCAAAAAGAGAAAAATGTTTTTAAAACTCTAGTTTTAAGTTAGCTAGCTGATAGGAACAGAGTAAGAGAGTCCCAGGCTTCCCTATATCAGTTACCATATCTAGGAGGAAGGAATTCTTGGGGCAAGCTGAAAACAGCCTCTCTCAAGCTAATCACATAACAAAGAGATTTCCCTAAAGCCAAGGAGAGAGCAGCGGGAAAGGAAGAACATAAGAACTTTATTTCCATTGGTTCTGAGGCCGTAGAGGTAATCCTTCTGACCCCTCAGGCTAACAAGACTAAGGGAATGAATTTTAAGATTCCACCTCAAGTCATCCTTAGGAATGCCTGTCACATTACATTATATTTAGGCCACGAACTCTCAGGTGCAGGCCCTAGAGGCACAGCTACCAAACCTTCAAATGCAACTTTGGAAAAAACCTACATATTTACTCACTCCTATTTTGTCTACAGCCAAAAGACTCACAGTCACTGAATTTGCTGTGGCTGCCACCAGTGCGTGCTATTCTAGCCTGGCAAGCTAGAGTCACTTTTCATATAAAACACAGCAAATATTTTACATTATAACTACTATTTCTGGGAACCATCCAATTTTTGAACACCCAAACTGGGATACTTTGCAAGGGGGAAAGAGGCAGGCAAGGAAATATTACAACATTTCTTTAGCTACCATGAAAATATTCCTGGCAACCGTTCTCCTCCTGACAGCCAGGACAGAAAGGCCTCTTTCATGCCTGCTCCTGATTAATAACAAACAGCTGGGACAGACAAGAAGGAAAAGCCACAAATGTTAACTTTACAATCTACTTTCAGGTCACAGTTGTAAATTTTGATACACCACAGTCAGCATGGTAATTCTTGTGTTTTTACCTTATTGGGCCCAAGGCATTCCTGGAAAGCCTCCCCAATCTCTGCTTCGTTGCTGTAAGCTGCTGCGCAGTCGATGTGGTGATAACCCACACTCAGGGCCTGCTTCACGGCTTCTTTCACCTGGGATCAGAAACAGGTTACCCAATACAAGCAGTGAAAAAGGACACATCACGGCGGGGGTGGGGGGGGATAAATAAAAAGTGTTAGGGATTTAGTGAGGATCACCCCCAAAGTACAGACGCAAGGTCATGAGGCTCAAACCGAATAGGATACGGTGCTCTGTGGCACGGCCTTTAGGAGAGAAGAGCTGATTGCTGCAGATGCTCCAAGAGTAACAAGGAAATGGACCATGTACCATGGGCCAAGCGTGCAAGAACTCACCAGATAGAACAGGGATTCATTCTTAACCACAGTTGTCACACTTTTCTTAAATATAAAACGTGCTTTATGAAGGAGTTTTCAAATAAATCATGGCTTAGGAAGACAAACTTTCTGGAACTAACAGACCAATCAATCAATGTCTGTCAAGCCTGGAAAATATCTCCTCTCTCCCAGTAAGGGAAGAGCCTGGTTTCTAATTCCAGAATTGCCAGAGTTTGTGTTTAGTTCAATTGCTAACACTTAATTTCCAAGATAATGTCTTTTATAGCACACTTTTTCCCTTCATGTGTCATTCTCACTGCCGAGTATTAACCCCCAGCCTGGAGGGGATCTCCTGATGATGCTCCCAACTTTGCATTTTGCCATCCACGTTGCTGACAACCAAGGTGCTGCCAATAGAAACCCATCCCTTGCAAGAATCAAGAATTGCAACAGATGTCACTGTTGTCACCATCTCCGTTAGGCTGATGAGCACTAAGTAAAATCTATTTAATTTACATTCCAGTAGGCAGTAAACACACTTTTGCACTGTCCATCTGAAATGCTACAGTAAGAGTACATCTTACCTGAACAGGGATTTCTATACATCGCTCTTCATTGACAAGAATGTGGGAAATTGTTAATTACTCTAAGGCCTGACATAATAGGGTCCTAATATATTTATAGAACTAACATCTCTTTTGTCAAGAGATTAAAAAAAATGTATCCACAAAGGCTAGAGAGAGATTGGTTTCTTTCAACTTAATAAAAGTATCAACATTTTCAATTTTAAAGCTGACAAAATTATTAACACCAACTAGAGATATGTACAGTCCTGCTTTCAAATGCTACAGAAAGACAAAGGGGAAGTAAATGTGAAAAAAGATCTCTCTTCTACTGGTGGATTTGATTTGTTTCTCTTGTCAAGAACTGCAGTAAAGGCAGACACTGGATATTCTGACTGCATTCTTTGGCATTTTGAGAATAAAAATGGAATGTAGACCAGTTTCCCTTAGCCAGAATGACAAAGCACTTCTGTTTCAGCAATGAAGTAAGCTCTTCCGTTCTCTAGCAGGATGGTATTTACAGTCCTTGTTTCACTTTGACAAAGACATTCTTCAGAAGGTCACTACAAAGTCAAGGGTGGTAATTCTGAAATCCCTTGAGACATATTAAAAAGCTTTTTAGGCTCAGTATCCACTCTCCAGAAAGGTAAGAGTTGTGGAGCTGAAGCAGAAAGGAAAGGAAAAAGAACAGTGGTTTTTGTCTGTACTGATCCCCCATTTCCTCTATCAGGATGGAATTTTTTTTAAATCCAAATAGGCACAAAATTTCCCATAAAATGAAAGTAGGCACCACTTGCAGAAAAGTAGGGATAAGGCACGCCAAACAGGTCTCTGCAAAGCAATAAACAGGAGGCTGGATTTCTGTATCAGCATGTTTTGATAAATTTCTCGCACTGAAAAACTGGGCCTGGTCATTTAAATAAGATTTGGATTTGGGCAGAATCTGTATTTGCATAAACCACTCTCGGCCCACAAAGACATTCCAATGTGAACTGCGAGCTCATGTTCCACACAAAAGACAAACAATCAAGAGAAAACGTGCAAAAAGCATTTCTGGAGCGGAAAAAAACCCAACCAACTAGTAACACAGAAGTAAATTTAAGATGAGCACTTTGTTTTAATAGAAAGTTTTGTATTTTTGAGATTATATTCAGATGGCGGGGGGGGAAGACAACAGAAGCAACTGGAGATCTCATATGCCTCTGGGTATTTGTTGTGATGTAACTATAGAATCATAGAATCATTAAGGTTGGAAACAACCTTCAAGATCATCAAGTCCAACCCTCTACTAAACATTACCATGGCCCCTAAACCATGTCCTGAAGCACCACATCCACCAGGATCCTTCAAATTTTGCAAATATTATCTAGTTTACCCTGTCAGTACTGCTATGGAAGGAGCTATTACTGAGTTTGTTTTGCATTAGGCAAGTTGAGCAACCCAGCATCATATAACTACAGAAAGTTGGTCTGAAAAGATCTTGAGGCATCACCTAGTCTATCCTCATGCCCCACAACTGGGCCAACTAAGTCTAAGCTACTCCTACACGCATTTGTCAAAGCCCTTCTTGTAAGCGACAGGCAGTCTATTCCAATGCTTGGATATCTTTATGTTCAAACCCTTTCAGATGTCCAACCAAGATGGCCCTGATGCCACATCCTGTTCCTCACAGACATGAAATCCATAGCTTTCCATTTGCAAAGCACCAGCACACCTCCTTTCAAGCCTCTCTCAACCACATAACTGTAGACACTTTCATCACAACTCATCCTTCCCAAGCCTTGCATCACTGCTGCTGTCTCATGCTCATCTTGGTTTGCCCCAAAACAGACACAGTATTGCAGCTGAAGCCTTACTCTCCTTCAGTAGCAAAGTCCTAGGAAACTACACTCCCACTTACACACCCTAGTAAGGGACCTGGCCTCCCCACCAACCCTCTTTTGTTTTTCAAGATGAAGGAACATGACATTGCTAACAATCAGTGGCAGGTTCAGAAACAAGTTCCAATTAACATATATATATATATTTTCTCAATATAATTGTAGGTCCCAATTCTTTATAACATCCATTACTAGATTTCCAGTTCTTGAGTTTTCTCATCACAAGGTGAAAAACTAACAAGCCATCTTTGTACTTCCAAGCAGCACAAAGACCAAGACTCTCTTCTGCACAGCCCCAAGCTATTATGAAGAGACTTCCACTCTTACAGTTCCAGTCAATAACACTTAGAAACAAAAGGCTCTGACAGCCTCTCCTGCATCTTGCAAAGCTGTCAAATTTTAGCAGTCCAAGTACATCTGCTGATGAGAAATAGATAAAAACGAGATGATGGGTCCACACTGATACTCAGATGCAATCTGACCAGAACACACGTGCTGCTCTATCACAGTCTGTACGTACTGCACGAAAATTTGCTGAAAAGGAACTCAGACCACCACATAAGTAATGCCAGCTTAAGAGTCGATGTTCCCTAAAGTAAAGAGTTTTGCTTCTTATCCTTCAGATGTTGAATTCAAGTCCCTCCCTATACCACCAGCAGTGAAATTTTGTGCACGTAACTGGGATTCTCTGTATTGTGTAACAAGTTTTTCCAAGAACTGAAGTGCCTCCTCCACAGCTGCAATCCTGTCACAAGACACTCAGTCCAGCTGGTTTTCTGAGCTACACATTTCCTCTTCAGCTCTTCTGGAGTTTCACGCAGAAACAAAACTTCCCTAAGCCCTGTGTCTTTCTTCCAGACAAGACCAGCCTCTGCCACAGTCAGGACAGACTGTTCGTCAGGTGAGGATCAATCCTCTAGGCTGAAAACACAGCCCACTTGAGAAAAGAGAACAAAGCACGAAAGGTTTACAGATAATCAAGCTCTAATGTTAAAAAAAACCCATACTACTGATATTCTTGATGCTCCTGTCTGAATGGACTTCTCTTTGAACTCATTCATGCTGCCAGTTCATAAGCTTTCTGTACTGTGTTCCCTTCCATTCCATAGTCCGCCATCATGTTCCTACAGTAACATGTTAAACAAATTTCTCTTCCAGCACTTGATAGAAAACATTCTATTATGTTATAGGATCTTCTATAGTCTTTCAACTTGGATTTAGATTCAGTAATTTCCTTCTCTTTATTATTACCATCTAGGAAACTGGGGCTACAATGATGTCTTTCTACTGGACTGCTGAGATCTGGCTACAAGGTCAAGGGTTGTTTAGGATCAGCGATAATAAAGAAATTACTCAAGAGTAGGGTCAAGACTGAAAAGCAGCTCAGCAAGGAAACTAATTATATCTGCAAAATATATACCTGAAATAATTTAAAAGCCATCCACTTCCACTCTTGCTTCTAATGCAGCCCTTGAACAAAAGAGCTTTTGACAAATTGCCTCTACATGGCAACAGCTAGATTAAATATAATCAATGATCATTCTTCTGCTTCTCTAGGGTTTGGGACCTCCATCTTTAATTCATAATTACAATTATTCTCCCTGAACTACATCAGGTCCTTTTAAGGGTAAATCATTTGGACACTGCCAAATTGCTGCTATGCTTCTGAATTTTAAAGAGTGATAACCAGGAATTTATTTATTAGATACGAATAGCAGCAACTTCTGTAACTCTGGCCATTTTCACTGCACATTCTCAACTTTGCCTTCAATACATTCTAGGAATAAGTCTTTGAAGATAGTCAATATTTCAGAGAAGTGACTCCTAATGACTTTCATGGGACCCCAGAGAAGATGGCTGGATCCTGTGTGGGGTTCAGCTGCCTACTATGGCAAAATCCATCTGAATTAGGTTGAAATTATGCACAGGCAGGATTTTTCCTGGTTCTTCTATAAGACTGCCCTTTCCTCAGAACAGTTAGTGCACAAGATAAGCAAAGTGTTCATATTTTGATTGTTTAGTTTCAGGCATCTCTTTCAGACAATGCACATTTAATTGTTTTGGGTGCACAGAAATTCATCCATTAAGTTCTTGCCTGTTAATAAACATAATTCAGCTGTCCGTTCATCTTTTAAGTGGCAGAGCTGAACATTCAGCTCTGCCCTCTTTTAAGAGGTTGACTGAGCTCTCACACCAGCTTAACTTCCACATTAGCACACTGTCCGTTCCCAACAGATCCGCTGTCCTGACAGCTGTTTGGATAGGAAGACCAACAATAAAATGGCTCTGCAGAGATTTAATTTTTATAGCTTGTTTCCCACCTTTTCCTCTAGCTGGCAGGAGAGAACAGCACATCTTGAGAAGGGTTTTAACTTTTCCACTCAGTCACAGCATCATCCAGCGTACTCCAAAACCCATCATGAAGCTAATGCAAGAGTGGCAGCAAGATATACAACATTTACTGCACAGCCATGCAATAGGCCACGTAGTCCAAACGGCATTACAAACAACAATACCAGCTAAGAATTCCACCAAGCAAGGGATGTTGCCTTTCACAGCAAGTACGTGCAATCTCTTCCCCCAAGAATTTATCTTTTAACTAAATGAAACGGAAAGGAAAAGACAGACAAGGGAAAGAAATATTACAACAGGAGGCACAGTCCATAGCATGCAAACGTTCCCACAGACAGTTTGCAGTAATGAACTGAATTGTTTCCAAGTGTGGTGTCTGCCAATTCATTGCATTTAGAAGCAGCATGATTGTCTACTCACACATTAATCTCCTTAGTCTAAAAGCAGTACAACCCAAGCAAGTTCTTTGTTTTTCTGCTAACATTGGCTGACTGCTGGAACAGGACTTAGGACAAGAATAACTAGAGTTCTTGCCTCCCAAAGTAATACTTTCAGTAGAGTCATCAGCCCAAACCAGAGAGATGTCTGGTCAAACTGGCAGCGTGAGGATTTACCAGTAGAACAGTCAGGCACCACACTATAGCTACAGCATTTTCCCTGTCTCACCCCACTCTTCTGGATTCATCTCCTACATCACCACTGCCTGAGGCCTGGGTTAGAGAGTCTTATGGGATCTGCTGCTGCTGCTTTTATGCCTTAAGGCTTTAGTCATGCAAATATATACAAACATTCCTCTGACTTCAGTGGACCCAAGACTAAAACCATTCAAGGAAGGATCCAGGCCTCAGATCTAGAATCTTCAAAAAAGGTGCACAAAACAAATACTAACTGAGAGCACAATATTGTATCATTCTCTGCTTACTTGGCCACGTTCACTTTTCCAAGTTCCTAGTCCTATGAGAGGCATCTTCTGCCCAGTGTGGAGTGCAACAAAGCCACATGCCGCAGACATTTTTGCCTAGAGAAGAACAAGAACAAATGTGAGTTTTGCAGCAATTCAGTAAGTTGCAACAATTTACCTTTTCTATGCGCAAAAAAAAAAAAACAAACAGCAAACCAAAAACCAACAACATAGATGTTCTCATGATGCTAGAATAAAGATGAAGCAGGTTCTTTATAGTTTTTACTGGTGCAAAGGAGATCAATAGCTACCCCGGAAAGTAGAAAAGGAGCTCTTTCCTCTTCCTTCTTAGTCTCTTCTTTACAATGCACAAGTTTACGATTTCTCAGAACTCAGAAGTACAAAAAAAGGCATTCTGCAATAGCGTACAATTAATAGAGACAAGAAAATTTTTTTTTAATCAGCAGTAAGCACTGATGAGGCAGAAGGGAGCAAGAGATGTTTGTCTCCCCTTAGCGTGCAGTCATTCCACAGGACTTCTACACTCTTTCTCTTTTACCAACTCACTACCAGCTGGCTCAGGTACCAAGCTAATTACTGCTGCAGTTGTGGATAAACACATTTTTGCCAAAATCAGCTGGTGCAGGTTAAGGTTTGAAGGCGTGATACAGGCAAGGTTTTAATTTGGAGTGAATGATAAAGGCATTTATGAAGGCATAGCCCAGAAAAACAAAAAAAAAAAAATAACAAAATATTCTGAAGAACATCACTGATGAAAAATCAATCCTATCTTTTCATGCTACATATGTGCTTTGTCAGCCCTGAATCCAAATTTTCATCATGAGCTGAACTACAACTCATTATCAAAGGTGTCTGGCATTGTGAAGAAAAACTTTTTTTTTTTTTAAAAAAAAAAAAGAGCTTTTTATCAAAAAGTAAGGTTTTACAGTGTGTCCCAACATCCTCACAATCTACATTTCTGGTCAAACTGTTAAAAAGAAATCACACTCAGGATGGGCTCCAAAGCTGGCTAGCTGATTTCAGCAGAAGCTGAGGAAGTTGCTTCCTAAGTTCAGCAGTGTCCAAACACATTATTTGTTTTTTTAAAAATAAAACAAAATCAAGAGTGGAAACATGCAATATTGGTTGCACAGCTGACTATGTGGGAAGAATGGATGTTTTCAAAGTAGAGTATTCACATAGAGTATTATCCCAAAATAGCTCTGCCTTATCCATGTTGTTTTTTCCGCAGATAATGAAATCCCTGCTAATGAATGCACTCACACAGAATGTCCCTATTTTCAACTTCTTGCTTAACATCTCAAACTATACTTCTGTAGATTTACAGCAGACACCAAAGAGCACACTTGTTTTATAGAGCCATAATAGAGTAGTTGGAGTGATCCCGACCTGAAGGTCATTGTACACCAAGGAGCTCGTGATCCACATCACCGTTAACTTGAGTAGGTTGAGGCTTTGTCTTGTGCTGGGCTTCATGTACAGCACGGCCTTCAGGCCTGTGCTGTGGGACACACAACCCACAGCTGCAGGGTAACCTCAGCAGCTGCTTGTGACAGGGCAGCCTGCAAGGCAGCTCCCACTTGGTACCTGTGATTACACGACTTATGTGTCCTTGCCTTTATCTAAAAAAGCAGGAAGTTCTCATGTGAGCATCCTTTCTGTTTGACAGGAAAAGTGATAGATACAAGTGTTTTCCTGTAAGAGAATCCCTGATAGCTCAAGGGACTGAAACAGGGTAACCCGTTCTATTGGACAGAGTCTGCACAACATGCTGGGTGTGAATCGGAGGAGGTCTGTTCAGCGCTGCACAACTTCGGGTTCCCAGCACCTGAAGGGACGTAAGATTACTAACACTACCCTCTTCCTTTATAGGGTTAGCTCTGACAATGAGCATTTGAGATGATACTTTATAGAGCTTGAGTGCCCTTCTTATCGGGATTGTAACAGACCAGCACCGCCTGGTTGCAAGACAGCCGTTAAACACAAACTGAGGGCTCTGGATTTGCACTGAGATGTATTAAGTCCAGATGTTAGTGCTGAAGGCAATCATCGGTGCAACAGACTGTGGGTGTACATCTGGTTCTTGCAGTAGGGAGTCAGAGAAGGAAGAAAGACAGTCACAACGGTATTCTCTTCCATTCCAAATATGAGAAGCAATTTTGTAGTCAGCTACATGCAAGTAGGTGTTTTTACCTGAATTTAGTTGTCCGAACAAAGGTGTCTTCTTACACCGAATACCACTAAAGACTTAAGGCTTTTGGATTCCCCTTGGCCTATAATACAAACATGACACAACCATATGTTTTACACAAGCACATTACACAATCATCTTTAAATGCAACACTTCAACCCAGAAGACAAGGTACACTTTTAATCAATAACTAGCATCAGCACATTTTTTAAAGAACCATCTTGCTTCATGTAACGCTGTTGTATATTAACACCACAGAGGGAGCTGAACTATAGCCTCTGGAGGAATGGACACACGCCAGAATTAGAAACACTGGAAGAAAACACTAATTAATACTTTCCACTCAGATTCTTCCCTTAACAAGGGGATGCAAGAGAACTACAGTGCCTGCTAGCCACCATTATTTGGTTCATTAAAAAGTTGAAAGCCTCTTTTGAGATGGACAAAGACAAAAATAAACACAGAAGCAAACTAATTCTGGACAAGTAAGATGTGGTTTTAACTTAACAATAAATTAAAGCTCTGGGCGACTCGAAGGCGAGTTCAGCAGCCTAGTTAGGAGGAAGCATCAATAACCAGAGACATGCAAACCGCACCTGTGCATTCGCCCACAGCTACAACTCGCTTTTAACCCAAAGCGGGGAGCCTTCTACTAGCAAAACACATATAAACATGCACGGCATTAATATGTACAGCTATGCAAAGAGGTACTATATTGAAAACACGGAAGTCCCCACTGCAAAGCCGCTTCCCTGCCTGGCAAACGGGGCTGCCCCTCCCCATTTCGGCTCCCCGGAGGCGCCAAGCGCCGCAGCGCGCCCGCCGGCCCTTTATCGGAGCGGCCCAGGGCGGGTCCGCCCGCGGCGGGGGGCGATAAGAANGCTTTGCGGCTCTCCGCGCTGGCTCCCGCGGCAGCGCCGAACAGCGCGGGGCGGGCCTTTCCGAGCAAAAAAAAAAAATATGCAATTAAAAACAGAGCCGTGAGAGTTTCTACAGCGGCTGGAGCAATCGGCAGCGTTCCGGCCCTTCACCCCCGGGGCTTCTGCAGGGCCTCCCTCCCGGCGCGGTGCCTGAGCCTCGGGGTGCGGGGCTCCTCGGCTCTGCCTCGCTCAGTTTTCCTTTCCTCTCGGTTCGGTTCCTATCAGGAAATTGAGGCCGCCCGGGCTCTCCCGCTCTCAGCCGAGTGCTAAAGCCATAAATCCGATGGAGGGCAACTGCGAAATGCAAATCTGGCAGATAAGACTAATTGAGGTGTGCGCGTTTACAGAAAAATCTTAGTGTCTGCTGTTTGTCTTGGCCTCTTGAGGCTGTTTTTACTGTCAGGAAGACAGAATTTCCTGAGTTTTATTTGCAGCCCTAAATAAATGGGAATCCAGGGAAAGTCCGAAGCCAGTCAGGCTGTTGTGCTAAAAGGCGCATCAAACGCAAGAAAGGGCGCGTCCGGAGAGCACTAAGGCTCCTTTTTTTGCAGGTGCACAAGAATGCACTTCCGTATTTGTGCAAGATTGAAAGTAAGATAAAAGCAGAGCGGTTTTAGCAGAGCGCTTCCTCCTGGGTAGGTAAAATCTTGTTACTGTAGTCAAAGATACAACCTTTAACAGGAGCAGACTTTGGCCTGGAACTGAGAGAGACTATCCCCAGGTTTATGCGACTGTGCGCATAGTCTTGAACACGGCTAAACAAAATTATAACCAGTTTGGGCTTTTACTCCAGGCTTCCATTTTTATAACTAATTTATAAATATTCAGAATTTGAAAACAGTAAGATTTGATCAGAAATAAGGCAATATATTTACCCAATGGGGCTTTGAAGAGGCTTTATTTCCAGAAAGATAATTCTGATGCAGATTCTTTGCTGTTAAGTCTTGAACTTCTCAGGAGGCTTGAAGGCACAAAGGTTAATCAGTCTCTTGGGCATTCACGTGACCAGACTTTTCTGTTGTGCACCCTGTTTTGACAAAGTACAGGAAAGGGGGAAGAGAGTGCAAGGACAAGACAGTTAAAAGTAACAGAAAATAGAAAATTGAGAACAGAAAAGAATACAGGGGGAGGAATCACTGCCGGGTATGATTTATTTTTAAGGAGACCCTGTCAATCACAAATCCATTTGAAAATCCACAGCCTTAATGCAATAGAAGGTGCTTGAATGATATGAAAACTTGAATAAACCTCAGCCTTTTACTCCTCAGGGTATAAAAGAGAAAGGATAAGGAAGATTAAAACATTTTGTCATCAAAAGACAGTGATTATCCAAATAAACAGTAATAATGTTTGTTAATTAAAAAAAATACATGCAGAGAAGGAAGAGTTTATACAAGACATTTTGACCTAGAAATACAGTCTTCACTTGAGCACAACAAAGAAAGCAAATAGGTGCATTGTCTATTTAATGACATGTAATTGTTTTCATTAAAACTATTGTGCACCAGCTGCTTGTGCATAAATGCCCCACGGCTTGGAAACACATCAGCTGTTGACTTTTGGGTTTACTTTTTGCATATATTACATTAAATTGTCACCATATGGCCAGGATTTTACTCTTTACTGTGCTCCCAATGGTACCGTGTGTTTCGAGTATGCTCAAGATTCACTGGACTTTCTGCACCCGTCAGCTCTACAGAAGATGCGTGATGCCGTCCTAACTGGCTTTAGAGGGCACGTGCGGATCATCTCTGCTGTAGAACCAACGTGGGTATGCTCAAGGGGCATGCCCAGCATTGCCCAAGCACAGTTCACACTGCCGTTCCAACTACGTTCATCTTACTCTAGAAATCCTGGATACATTTACATAAAGCCTTCAAATTCTCCTCCGACAATATACACGAAAACCCAAATGTGTGGTAGTGTCCTGAAATAGGACCCATTGCTTTGTTTTTACACACAGTAGGGGTTTTGTTTTTCTTGAGACCCATTCTCAACAAAGATGTACGGGAGATACCGTTATCAAAATGATACATGTAAAGATCTGGCGTTGCTACCGATTTGGAAATCTCTGGGTAGTTTCAGTGCTCTGGCACTGCAGGGCCAGCCAGCTCCTCTTTGTTAATACATAAGCCATTTATTGTGCCCATAGCTGGGTTGGTGTAAAGAGGCCCATACTGCGTCTCCTGCTGCTCCATGCTAATCCAGTATGAGCTGATCCTGGCTGGCAGTTATTTTAGCAGAACACTACACTCCAGAAACTGACGTTTAGAAAGACTAGCTCAGAAACTAATCAAAAATAATGAGGCCATGGACATATGAATGGAAATGCAACACTTAGGGCTCAAACCTGGAACAAACTGCATTGTGGCAGCCATGCAAAATGGGTGTATTATACATCTGAAAGTGTGAGAAGTGAGCGTTACGAGCACTAAAGGAGTTCTGAAACCATGAGAAAGTTATTACTGCTTTGTCCATTGGTAAACATACCAGAGTCACAGTAAGACTACATTGTTCTGGAGGCTTTAATTAGGGCTGTCTGACCTTTCAGGGGTTAATCTGTTCACAGGTTCATGGCCTGAGTTGAGAGGTAGGTATATAGCGTCTCAATTCATAGACCACAAGTATTGTCACGACATGGATGTTAAGAAAGTAACAAACTTCTTTCTGCTGGAACAGCAGAAACAGCAGCATTAAGGTAAGTGCAGATTTTTTTACTGAGTATGAGTTATTTCATAATTTAAGGAGTAATTTCATCTGCGACCAAAACCAGACATCTCTTGGGTGAATCACAACATGGCTATGGTCTCCCAGCAACACTACACAGTCATGTGGATTATAAGCATTTAATGTTTGTGAAACCTTTGTGGTTTCCTCCTCATTTATAACCATCATTATAAATTATAATAATTTATAAGCAAGTTTTAACAGGTATAAGAAACACAACTCTAAACTGCAAAACAATGAGTAAAAATCAGTTGATAAATGCATTTATTACTTTAGACTAAAGCAGTTTTGTCATTGATACATCCTTAATAGCCTTTGGTATTTCTTATTTAACAAAACTTTTATATTTAAATTCAGTGTTTGGTCCTCAGAAAGTACCACACTGCTTCAACTCACTCTTGGATCCAGATACAAAGCTTGTAAGGATTCACTCAGGCTCAATATCCCTCCCCGTAGCTTCACTTTGTGAAATGAGTTAAAACCGCCTCAAGTCACTAATTTTATCTTCCAAGAGTTTCTAACCCCCCCTGGAAGCTCAGAGGTTACATATAATTTAGTCTTTGTGGGTTTTTTGCCATCCTGTTGCCGGAGAAGATCAATGAAAGCCTTGGGAATTAGTAGAGGATGAAGGTGTGGCTCTGCACCCATCTAATGTTGTGAACACTCTCCGAACGCACACTGCTTTGTCAATAGGTCTGACTTTACTGAAGTCAATGGCCATCTCCATTCACCTGTGACACGTTCTCAGCTCTTACTCTCCTTCAAATTCCTGCGTACCCTCAGCTTCTTTGATGACTTCTAATAATTACAGCTGGCTTATATTTACCCATTAAAAAGGTAACTTCTGCTTGCACTAAGCTACCTGAATCACCTTCCCGTTGTTTACAACCATTACAGCGGGTACATCCACGGCACCTCCCAGGACAGAATCTATTGATTCCCGCTCTTTTGCCGTCCTCCGCAGCCGGGGCAGCGTCCCCGCCGCGATAGAGGCGGCGAGATCCCGGCTGTCGAGGGACCCGCCGGGGACAGGCCCAGATCTGCCAAGTCATGCTGCCCTTGCAGGCGGCGGCGCGCGCCCGTCTCCTCGCGAGAGCGGGGCGGGTATAAAGGGGGCGGCGCGGCGGGGCTGCCGCAGTTCGGGGTTCCTGCTGCTGCGGCTGCTGGTGTGTGAGCTCGGCTCTTTGTGTAAGTGCGGTGCGGGGGGAGCCGCGCCGCTGCGCGCTTGTTGCGGGGTGGCGTTCGGTGGGGGGGGTCTGTACAGTACGGTTTTCTTTTTTTTTTTTTTTTTTTTTTTTTTTTTTTTTTTTCCCCCTTTTTTTTTTTC
>VWZK01012361.1:171555-182679 GCA_013396935.1 Baryphthengus martii
GCCTCCCCTCCCGGCGGGAAGCGGCGCCGGGGCTGGGACCTGCCCTCTGCGCCCTCCGGTCCTGGCCTGGCCGCTGCCGGGGACGCGGGTCAGAGCTGTCCTGACGGGAGAACGGGGTCTGCGGATGTCCGTAAAAATACCTGCGGTCTTCATGTGTTTCAACCACCTCTCTGGCGTAGCGTGTGTCGTTTGACGTGTTATTTCTGTTGCGTACCGGTCATGGAAAATTGGGATTCCCTGTTGGTGTTCAGCCTCGCTGCCAGCGTAGGTCTGTGCATTTCGGCCTGGAATAATACCGAATATCCTCCAACTACAGAGCTTTAATACTTCCCACCTTTTAAATGTCCCAATAGTTGTCTTCATGTGGTAATCTCCCTATTTTTAAATAGCTACTTAAGTAGCTGTTAGTTTAGAAAAAAATCTGACTGATAAAAACATGTTAGTTACAATTGGCCTGCTGCTGTCTACTGGGAGTTGGTACCCTGAGAGACTACTGACAGTATGCATTTAAACATCGTAATCACTGGGGAATGATGACAGTGTGGAAATTCAGAACAGCCAAGAAACAAAATACTTGTGGGTTAGAAGCTGTATTGCATGTTTGCACCAAATAGTTGACTGTTGAAATTTAAAAAAAAAGTACATTTAATTGCATTATTATTCTTACTGTTGTTATTCGTTAGCCATACGATGCATTTGTGAGCACATTTGCCATGTGGACAATTTAATGTTTCCAAGAGTATAACACACAAAATGGGTAACAGAAGAAATTCTTTAAATTGAGGAGTCTGGGTTTGTTTCTTTACTTAAACTCAATATTGATTCACATATCGCTTGGACTTTCCATTAAGTGTTACAGGGCTTTCACCCCACTCCTAGTATCACAGCCTCTTAGAGGTGTAATTTTTACAACATTCAAATAATTATAATCTTTATTTACTGAGAAACATTATCTTTTTATGTACCATATTGTATTTTCATTATAGTCATGAACTGGCCTTGCTTTCATGTTCAGTGGGTGCCATATTTTCCAATGAAATAAAAACACATCAGCAGTTCTTAGTTTAGGTGGCAAAACTTGTAGCTCTTGCACTATCTAGTGAGTTTTTTCCTGAAGATGCATACAGCAGATGCTGTTTAGAAAAGACTGAATTACTCAAAAGCAGAGTACAACCCAAATGTACTCGCAGTCACCTACTGACAATAGGATAATCAAATTGGCTATATGTTAATATATATTGGTTTTGAGGGCTCAACTACCAGTGTGAGCAGCCAGTACAGTGTAAGCAGCTGTAGTAGATGGAATTATATAAATATCTATGAGATTTTGCATGTTTGGTGAGATCTGTAAAACTGTTAAAAACTGCATTCAATTAAATATTTCAAGTTACCTGCAACAGTAGCTAACGAGCAAACTTGTGTCAGTCTTTGAAAATGAACTTTAACAGCTGTGGTGAAGTATCCCTGACATCACCTCTTGGGTGGCGAGACCTTGTCCTCAAAATAAATGGCAACGGTCCTGTTTGCTGCAGTTTTACAGACAATGGCTTTAGGCACTGATTTGTCTGCTCCTATTGAACCCTGAGTAAAAGTGGAAGGAAATCGATCTCCTATGCATTGTGTTCTTCATACATAATCCAAAATAAGACTACTTGTTCCCTTAGTTTTGTGACAGATAACTGTAATTAAGCTTTCAGAGAATGGCTTTTGTACAGCAGCAATGGGGTTTTTTGGTATAATAGTGCACCAGACTTAAACTCTCTATACATTATATTTATCATAGAATATATAGAATGTCACTTTCAATGTTTGACATATAAAAAAATCTAATAAAGGTTAGGTTCTGTATCTTTTACATTATTTCAAATTTATTTTTTATTATTTGTAATAAATGTGTATTTATTTTTAGATGTTTATAAGAAAAAAAATACTTATGTTTAAAGAATTAACGCTTCATTATGAAACAAGTTTCTCATTGGGTTTTGAAAAAAGCTGTAAAAAGTTACTAAATTGAAAAAGTACTATTTTCGCATGTTCTCCAGCCTTTTTATCAGGCCTCTGATGAACAGGTTGCTGGATTGTCCAACAAATCAATACAGTTCAAAGAACAAAAGCAAGCAAGGAGTTTACATCTTGTGGGTATTGCAAAACTGATGCACTTTGATTAGGAAAATATGCTTACAAAAGCCCCATGACCGTAACTTTTAGTGATGTTATACGTCAAGCCAGAACTGTAAAGATTATGTAAAACACATGTTTAAAAACATATACCCTCTGAATTTTTCAGTGGGCCTGATGTTCAGTGTTAAATGACAGTCTGTGTAAACACATATTCTGAAGGCTCTTGCTTGATAGATACAACATAGAGGACTTAAACACCGGATTGAATATAGGAGTGTGATCTTACAGAAGGGTTTATTGGGGTCAAGCCTGGGCAAATCAAACAACTCCATGTTCAACTAATCCATGGCGCACCCACCCACATGAGGCTGCAGGAGAAGAGGTTGCCACCATCCTGTCAGTGTTCCTGACCAAGAGATGTACCTATGGTAAGCTCTTCTCACCACACCTAGCGATGACAGGTTTGGAATTTCAGGTGAAAGAGCCAAGTTTCACATTCAACTTCAATCCTTGTACGTATTATGGGACATGCGTCTGAGTTTAGAATGTTGATGTGCAAGATACCATTTGGCTACAGAGAAATTAATTTATATCTATGAATATATGGGAAGTCGTTAAGATTGCACCATCCTCTGAACCTACTGAGCCCAGGAGGTTTATGTTCTGTGTTCTAAGCAACTTGTTTTTGAAGCATCTGCGCTGACAAATGGTATTAATATCCTTTGTCAAGAGAGAAAAAACTTTAATCTATGCTTAAGAAAACTTTGTGTATTTCATCAAATTTCCTTTTCACAAAAAATAAGATTAATTTCTTTTTCATTCTTACTACTGTAGTTTTTTATATTTTGGAAGAAGAGACTGTTAAAGATTGATGTAACAGTGAATGATTTAGGAAAACTACTCAGAACAATACTGGGAAAAGGGTTATGACATGAAATCAAAACCTGAAACTAGCTCATTCCTCTAAAAGAAATAAGGTTTTATGCATTTACAGAAGAGCTAAAAATTCTGCATAAACTTAAAATACTGTAGGGTATTTTTCAACCCAGAAAATCCCCCCACCCCTTCCTGTCTTTAATCTGTTTACAGGAATTCTTCTATCCCAAGCTTTGTTTTATGGGGTGGGGGGGGAACCAAAACAAAACCAAAACAGAGCAACTTGGTGTAAAAGTGTATGATTTCCAGAAGCTTTAAAGAGGAAAAAAAAAAAACTTCTCATTCAAATTTTCCTCTAGGAAGTGTTTTTGAGAAATAAAACATGCAGTTATCAAAAATAATGCTTATTCACTGAATTATGTATAAAAATCAACAAATATAAATGAGAAATGTATTATAGATGTAGTATTAATGAATGTTAGTTATGTAACTTTTTTTAGGAAGTAGTGATGTCAAATACTTTGGACGCATAGAATCACATTTTGTAAATTGTGGCTATTGTTTGAAAGATTTTGAATACTCCACTGAAGTATCTTACTGCTCATTCTATGATAAAATACTACTTTTTTTTTTCCCCCCACTAGATCTTTCATTATTGTTTCAGTTACTGGAGGAAAAAAATACTACCCCATTTTTTCATCTGAAGTACTGTTGTTTTTTTCTGAGGAATGTGAACATCTATCTTTTTTCAGTCACAGAAAGAAAAGCACATGTGTGTTCTTTGGTTCTTGCTGTTTTCTCCTTGAAAACCTAGAAGGGAAGTGCTCTGTTTGCCATCTGAAGCCACCGTGATGGATGATCTGTAGCAGGATGTGTGATAGGACAGGAAGCCAACTTAACAGCAAAAAAAATCTCATGAATATATTTGTCCATTTTGGTAGATGAATTTGTGAAGGTTAAGGTTGCAGAGGTACTGCTGGCTCTCGGCCATCTGCTGCAGTAAACACCAAAACCCACTTCCCTTGAGAGGAGGAACTTTGGAACTCTTGCTGCTTAAATCTGTATTCAAAGCTAACTTTTGAAATGTATCTTTTGCATGGGACTGAACAAAGTGCCGATTTTATTTTATTTTTTTTTTTAGTCAAATACTGCATTTTCAGTAATTTAACCCATGTTAAATAATAGCTACACCACTAATAATTTTGGTCACAAATTAATAGAAGACCATGTATGCTATACTGAATGAGTAAAATTATCCTTCAGACACAGAGGAAGGCAATCTAGCCCTGGAAAAAAAACCAACAAAACAAAAAACAAACAAGCTTAAACTCCAACAAAACCAGAAGAGTGCACTGCTCTGGTAAGCTTGGCTATTTTTGTCTGACACACCAGCACTGATTTATACAGCAATATACAGCTAAACCATCTTTAGTCTTAGAGGAAGACAGGATTGTTACAAGCCACTCTGTATAGGATAAGGAAGTAAAGCAATATCAGGAATTAAGTTTTCCAAACTCTACCTCATACCCCAAATTAAAAAACAGTGCATATTTTTGTACCTCTGAGATGTAACTGATTTAACTGGCACCAAAAAAATCTTAGTATTTTCTCAAGCGTTTTTCCCTTTCTGAGCAATAATCCTGATGGCCGCTTGTCATCAGATTAGATTGTGCTTTGCATTTAACTGGTATTTTTCTGTCACGTCTTTAATCTTAATTAAAATCTCAGTTATTTTAAGGTTAATGAAGTAAAAATACGGGAAAGGGTGAATGATAAATAATATGTGCATGCAAATGTTACAAATTTGTTAATTCTCCACAGAATATTTTATTAGCTTAAAATATCTTGTTGCTAAAACTGAATTCAAGTAGACTTTAATTTTTTTATTTTTTTTTTAACTGTTGAGCAATTGAATACTTACCCTACTGGTTATATTGAAGAAAAAGGATACTTTAATAAACGTTTAAAACTTAGGATTTAGACAAAAACTTTCTTGTCTAAAAGTGAAAAATGTAAACTAGTAAATATATCCAAGTATTTGAAATTTCTTGTTTGACACTTTCAAACACCAAAAATAAGAATGTCTTCACAGTGCCTCAGGATCTAGGAATGATCCGTTCCTCACCATGTCTAGGCTTGTCCCAAGAGATGAGAGAAGTCAAACAGGTTCTCAAATGTCAGTTTTATAAGACAAAGACCATTATACTCCAGCCAGCAAGGAAAGAAATTACTGACTGCAGCTGTCAATCTCGGTGACCTGGCTAAGAGAAAGTTTCTGAGAACCAATCCAATTCCCTTCAAAATTCTGGTAGGAGGAATGGATATGTTATTAAATTGTACTCTGCCAGAAGCACAAAGAACACAGATCTGCCCTTACTCTGACTCGGTATTCACTAATATGTTTTAACAAATCAGAATTCCAGTACTTGCAGGTAGTACTTTCAAGTTACTGAGGGAAAATCCCTCAAATATCAGTTCAGTGCCACTGGACACCCTGAACTCTCGTTACTGCAAGAACAGAGGAAAAAATTTGTATTATAAAACATTTATTAGACTTAATCATAATATGCTGTATATTTTAATTTTTTTACATCCTAGATGAGCCTGGCATAATAGTTGACTAACTTCTACTACAATAACTAAATTTGTTTTTTTGTTTTCAGATACGGCATTTTGTGTGTCTTAGGTAGTTCTCTATTTTCAGTATATTAAAAACATAGTGATTGATTCTCACTTTAACATCTTCAGTTCTCCACAAGTTAATCATTGCATTGTTTAAATAAAAATGGTCAGTACTAAGGGTCACTTAAAACTTTGTATATTTTATTAACCAAAATGCCATGTGAAGAGAAATAAGTTACAGACGTTGAAATGAAATGGCTAAGGTAATCTGTTTAATAAATCAACTAAGACAAAATATTAAATATTTATAAGAAATTAACCTCAAAATAGCAAAATATTTTACTTTAAATTGTATTGTAAAAAAGATAAATCTGATTTCATTCTGTATTTATCTTTCTAAGAGCACTGGTATTTTGTATATGTTACTAATATGAACCATTAACTCAAGTCCCTGTTAAATTAGTTTAGTTGGAAAGTTCTGAAAGATCAACATTTCAACCAGAAGTAATTCTATAACAAAAGAACAGAATTTGAAAAAGAAAATAAAATCATTGTTTTGCTTAAATTAAAAATCACAGTACCATTATCACACAGTAAGTCAGGTGTCAGATGTGAACAGAGCCTGGAAAGCAGCAAAGGCTTTTTTGTAGCAGCAAATGCGCCGACCAACCCCAGCGGTGACGCACACGCTCACTATGGCGTTTACAGGAAAGCCGACTTGTTACGCTGAATTTGATTGCGCTTAGTTAGCATATAGACTAGGAAAAACTGTATCAAGCAGTCACTTATTGTGAGGACAACCTTAGTGTTTGAGTCTCCAAAAGGTGTGAAGAATTACAACACAAAATAAAAAGGGCTCAGTTCTGCAAAGTGAGTATTTTTACTTCATCGCGTTGATATCGTGGAAAAAGTGCTGAGTGATTTTCAGCATTGCACTGCAGTCAAGTAACAAAACTCTAGATTACTTTCATTTATTATATATTATTTTAATGAGGCCAGAGCATCAAAGTGCTCAAAGATAAGTTAATTCACAGTGCCACTGTAACCTCCCAACAAATCCAATCCTTTTTTCTCTGCTTGTTTGCCTATGAGCATGACAGTGCTTCATGCAATGGTTTTTATGTGCATGCAGGTTTACGATGTCCCCCCTCTAGGAAGTACAACAGGAAACTACAGTAGTAAAACTGGTGGGTGTGTGGTGTGTGCTGGCCCGACACTGAAAATTATTTTATATACAAACCTTTTCTGACTTAGAAAAAGGTCATGAGAATTGTCTTTTTTCAGCCAGTTAACATGAGTAACAGTTCCCCTCACACAGACGTCATGCAGCTGCTTTCTGAAGATTTTAGTTAGCTGCTCTATTCAATGGATACATGCTTAAAATTGACCTAAAGATGTCACCTTGTTCTGTGAAGCTGACCCTGGGTGAGGAGGAAACAGCAGGCTCAAGATGCGACCTTTGTACTGTCCCTTTTGTAACTGCCCTGAAGGAGGTGGCTGCTGTTGGCTGTTTTCCTCGCTCCTGCTCCAGGTACAGGACCATACAGTGAAACAGTCTCAGAGGAATTTTCTTTTGGATGTTAAGGAAAAGAGGCATTAAAAGAATCCTTAATTAAATTAAGCCAGCTTCACTGCAAGTTTAGGAGTACAGGACAAATTTTCTTTCCGAGGAAGGCAAGACTGAAAAGCCTGAAGCTTGTTCCCTAGAGAGAGTTATGACACAGGGTAATAAAATGCTGGATGCGTCTAAAAGAAGTATCTGCCCTGAGTTCAGAGGAAAAAAAATATTTTGGAGTACAATGACTGAAAATTACGGTTTTTTTACTCTTACAGGGAATAAAACTGAAATGTTTGGAAAGCAAATTTGTGAGAACAGAAATGACTTCACTAGTGAGCAGCATAGGTTTTACAATTGCCAGGGTGTTTGAACTTCTCCCAAAGGCTAATCCGCATTTTACCAGACTCCCTAAAAGCCACACGAAATCACCAACAGCATAAGACAGACTGGTCCCACCGTTCTCCAGACCACACGTGTTCTGATGCAATGCTCCCTCTTACTTCGAGACACTGATGTTTGTTTGGGGTGAGACTCGGCGCGCGCTGCCTGGCTTTGCCACCTCTGTATCAGCGCCCTATCCTCCTCGGCACTGTGGCAAAGAAGGAGCTGATGGGGAGTTACACTTTGCTTGCCCTCTGCCCCTTCACAGAGCCATGTTACTCAGTGAAAGGTGCTTCTCTGGGCTTCACGTGTCAGCCCGAGCAGTCGGAGCCTCTCTGCTGGAGGAGTAGCAAAGTAGGCTTTTTGCTCCTCCGAATACCTTTCCTTCACTTCAATTATGTCCCTGTAGCGGCCGTCCTGCCAGTGGAAATTGAATTGCTCCAGCAACTCAATCCTCTTCTCCTCTGTGCTCACACAGTCAACAGGGGCAGACTGTTCCAGGAAGAGTACCTGAATCTCTGGGAACAGGAGGAGACCCCGGATCGCAAACCAACCGCCGTACTTGGGGTGGATACATACACCATAGATCTTCTGGAAGAAAAAAAAAGAAGGAACTAGGATGTCTCACTTTGTCTCTAATAGTGGTTCAGAGTTTAAAGCATCAAGCTTCAATGCAACTTCTCACACTTCCAGCCCTCTACTGGAGTGCTACACAGAGAGGAAAGTTCTTTTCTGAACACATGGCTCGAAGCATTGCATTTCATTCCCATTTTCCTGTGCCCACACAGACCACCCTGTAATGTAGGGAGAGGTCCTATTTTTGAAAATCTAACACAAAAATTAACACAGTGCATTTTTTTTTTTCTATTTATAATGCTCCAAGTAACAGGTCTTCTTTTATACTGAAATTTATTCTCCTAAGTAGGTTTAACAGATCAAGATATTCTTCTTGATGTATGTATTTCCCAACCACCCTGAAGAATCTTGGAAGCTTCTGACTCCTGTCTGAAACACGTTATGCATCTATATGTGATCTGGATGTTGTATTTTCCTGCAGGACAAACCAGTGAGTAAACAACAGTTGTATGATTCAGTGATTGCAGTTTAGTGGTTCTTCCCAGAATGTGTTTTTGCCTCACCTTTTTCCCCCAAGGATCAAGCTTCACATCTTTCCTTTGGTAGTAATATGCAGCTCCAGCAACATGGGCAGCTGTCTGTGCCAAGAACTTGGGCTTTCGACTTGGCAGAATCTCGTAATCGTAGATGATGTCCACCTTCTGGTCAGGGAATTTCTGAGAAAATGAAAAACCATCAGCCTAGGCTCACAGAAAATGATTTGCCACTGCAGAAGTGCTGGATGCTGGCAAATGCGGCAGACGTGAAGCCTGCAGGTTTCCACATCCTGCTACTGAGATCTATCAGCACACTTGTGCCCTTGGCTGTCCAAACTACAACTGTAAAGCACTCTACGTAGCTACAGGTTGTAATGGCAGAGACAGAACAGGCAAGTAACAGGTCAACAGCCTGTTGATGCTCTTGCCACCATCAATAACGCTTTACCCTTCTAAAGAGCAAGGGCAGGAACCCAGAAGGCTTTGTCTACTGCTCAACCCACCAGGTTACAGCCACAATAGTGAACGGGTTGGTGTTTCAGGTTCTTACCTCCTTCACACGTGATAAATGATGAGAAACACACTGATCCACAGGATCCCTGATTATTTTTAGGCGCTCTTTGTTCAGGAAAGGTTTAAGGGCTTTGTCAAACATTGAAGGTGTGCTGAGGACCACAAAGGCCAGTGTGTCATCTGGGTAGGGGAGATGAAAGGCTGGCTGGAGAACAGCGTTGTACCATCCAACCTTTGGCAAAGAAAAACAAATCTCCATTAAAACAGGGACACTACTCTTGTGCTAGTAGGCATGCAGGAATTTTAGAAAGTGAAAGAAGCGTAGGCCCCTTCATTTGCACCCCAGATATGCAGCCTGCCTAGTGCCTTCCATTCAACCCAAGCTGTTTTGCATACCAGGATTTACAGTTTCTGGAAGCTGTTGGGTGAGTTGTACCGGAGAGATAAGAATCACCCACTGCATTCAGCTCAAGACTGCCCTTTACCCAGCTCTGCTGAGAAATCCTAGAGGGAAGTATGAGCAACCAGTCTTGCCAATGCAAATCAGATGTTTTGCTTTAGATAAAGCTTTCACAGGTTTCTTTTCTTCATCTCGAGCCAGAAACCAGAACTTCTGTTTTGCTCATGTGACAAGTTGCATGGTTTATTTCTTCAGCAGGAGACATTTGTGTGCAAACGAAGGGTGGGAAGCTCCGAGCAGTGCTAACATTGCCCAGAACCATCAGCTGTAGTGCCCAGACTGTGACACAGCCATATTTTGATAGTTGTTTCCAGGGCTGGATGTATTATAACACAGCCCAGAAATGAAGGATGAAGCCAGGGCCGCAGGAAGACATGACCAGGGGGACAGGGCTCATACCAGCAACTGCCAAGCAGGAGGAGATAATGGCTGGTCCCCTCCCCGTCCCAGCACTCCACTACTAAGGTGCTGCACAATAACATGAGTCTTTTTACAGGTTTTGACCGCTCCCACTCTCCTGGGATGCCACAAAGAGCAGGCCTAACATTCATAGAGATGTCACCTCTAAATATCAGTGAAATGAATCTGAAAGTGATTTTACAGGTGACAGAGGCAGCCAGACCTGCCCATGCAGAAACAAAGAATGAAAACTAAGTTTACTATGAAGAAACATTCATATATCAATGCCAAAGTTTAATCAGTTTTGTGACTCTTCTTTAAGATGCTGAATTGAGATGTTACAAGAAATTACAGATGTATGAATCTAAGGTTTGCCAATTTGCAGTGTTAAAGTCTCCAAATTCTGGCGATTTCATTTCTCTCAGCTCCTCATTCCCTTTTATTTTCCGTTGGATCAAGAATAAAGCAAATGTTCCAAAACAGAGATATTTCAGGTGACAAAACATTCCCTAAGGAAGGGAAGGTCGTGTTTATTGTAGGTTAATTTGTATTTGATGTTGCAGATCGATTTATTATAGAGCGCCCCCGGGGTGGGCCAAGAAGGAACCCCGAAGTTTTGGGGGAAATCGAGTGCACACAGTTCAACAAGGGGACAGTGGCAGAGGCTGCCCCAGTTGTGAGGGAGAGACCCCTTCAGCGGGCAGGATGAGCCGGGTGCCCGCAGGCCGTTTACAGGCGGATGAGGCAGCCTGCACTTTAGCGTACAGGTGTTTCCCCCTTTCGATTAAAATTTAAGCTTGCTTAGAGGACTTTACTCTCTACTGGTCCAACTCTCCCGACCTTATCAGACTAGGCCCAACATAAAGGACCTGAACAAAGCTGCAGTTCCGCCGGCGCTCAGGCACAGCAACGACCTTCAGCTGCTTCACCGGGCCGGCCGAGCAGCCCCCGCACGCTGGCAGCACTGCAAGGCGGCTGCTCGGGAGCACGTCAGCCCAGCAACTGCCGCGCCGAGGCCCAGGCTCCGGGCAGCCGAGGGGAGCTCTGGACAGCTCCGATGCGCCGGCCGCTCGTTTTGCCTC
>VWZK01012361.1:182763-208057 GCA_013396935.1 Baryphthengus martii
CAGCGGGCTCCGCGCGCGGGGCCTATGCGGTCTGAGGGGCGGTCGCAGGCGCCGCGGAGCGACCGGGGTTTTCGTAGGATCGTGGAACCGTTTAGTTTGGGAAACACCTTTAACATCATCGAGGTCAACCGTTAACCCAGCACTGCCAGGTCACCACTAAACCACGCCCCTCAGCACCACATCGACATGGCTTTTAAATCCCTCTAGGAATGGTGACTCCACCGCTTCCCCGGGTAGCCTGTTCCAGGATTTGACAACCCTTTTGGTGAAGAAATTTTCCTTGGTATCCAACCTAAACCTCTCCTGGTACAACTTGAGGCTGTTTCCTCTTGTCCTATCCCTTGTTCTTTGGGAGAAAAGACCAACCTCACCTTGCTACAACCTCCTCTCAGAGAGTTGTCGTGAGTGAGGTCTCCCCTGAGCCTCCTTTTCTCCAGGCTAAACAACTCCAATTCCCTCAGCTGCTCCTCATAAGGGTTGTGCTCTAGACCCCTCACCAGCTTCGTTGCCCTTCTTTGGACACGCCCCAGCACCTCAACGTCCTTGTAGTGAGGGGCCCAAAAACGAACCCAGTATTCAAGGTGCAGCCTCACCAGTGCCGAGTACAGGGGGATGATCACTTCCCTTGTCCTGCTGGCTGCACTATTTCTGATACAGGCCAAGATGCTGTTGGCCGCCTTGGCCACCTGGGCAGACTTGCTGGCTCATGTTCAGTCAACTGATCCAGGACAGCAGGGTAGGTTCTGGGGGGTCATCTGCAGAGCAAGGCAGTGGAGCGACTGAGTGTTGGCAGGGTGTTGTGGAACAGTGTTTTCTGCACTTGTGTTCCCTGGTAGCTGATGGTGAGCTACTGTCCCCGTGTAGCGCATTGCTCCCATGGTGGGTTGGTGTCCAGGCTGATAATCTCGGTAGAGGCTGCCATTTCGAACGGCTGCATGTGCTTGCATAGTTCGAGTGGGAAAGGAAAGAATTCCAGTATCTGAATGCGCGCCCTGGCTGGTTTTCAAGCTCCCGGCTGAGGCACTAGCTGAGGCAAGTTTAACAATGCAGCAGGCCCAGGTGGGCTCCTTCTTTCACAGCCCCTGGTAATGTCTGTCGCTTTTGATCTGCGGTGTGTTTGCAGCTTGATAGACTAGTCCCTGAGAACGCTGCGATTGAGGAGCGCCTACCTGGCACCTGGCAGCCGTGTCGTGCCTGCGTGCGGCTGCCTCGCTGCAGGAAGGCAACGGCGGAGCTAGCAGCTATCCCCAGCTGAGGGGATTTGAGAGCCCTGGGCAGATCACCTCTCTGTAAAGAGCAAGTTCTCCTAGCATAGTTGCACAGTGTGCCCATCTGTACTAGTGCCCTACCACTCTGTATTGGGCATATTTTTCTTTCCTCTTGTGGTCTTTGAAAGCCCCACCTTCCTGTGTGGGTGGACGCTACTCACTAAAACAGTCAGCAAAGTCTCTATGCTGATAATCCTTTCTCCTTCTTTCCCATCTGAATGCATGTGTTCTTCACAGCTTCCCTATTCCCTACCAACACATTTGCCACATTGGAGACCAAGCCTCAGATTTGGATCTCTTTACCATAATCTTTACAGCAGCTTAACTTAATCTTTATAGTTCTTGTGCAACGTTCTTCAGCCATTACTCCTGATTTTTATGAAGTGTTAGAACTGCAAGTTCTTGGGGACCAAACGACGTACAGATATGCAAACTTCTTTCATTGTGAAGTTCCTTGTATCTTCTAGAACCTTAAGAGCTGTTTCTTACTGTATCTGTGTCCTCTGCAGGAGGAGGGCAGGAGGATCCCATCAGTCTTGTTTAGAATTAAGGTTTGTCCTCAGGTCTCCCCATATTTCCAGCTTCTGAAGTGGAACCAGATCTAATGATGTTCTTTCCTGGACTAAGTTATTCTCATACAAAATCTCCTTTTGCCCATCCACTCAAATTGCTGAATCTTTCACTCGGTTTGTGGATTGACTAATGTAGGAAAAAGAGCTCCAGCAGGAGCAGATCAATAAGCTAGAAGGTAGTGAGGGAAATGGAACTGAAGCACAGTTGGTTGGTTATAGGAGCCTCTTACCCTACTGTGACAAAATGATGAGTGTGTGAGGAGGGAGCTGGAGAGACTACAGCACAAAGTCTGTGAGTTGTGGTGTGTTCTGCTCCTCACATGGTCTGGTTCTGCACAGGACAACCTGTTGCTGCCCAAGTGGTTTAGCAGAAACAGCACCCAGTGGGAAGTGCTGTTTGTTATAGTTGAGGATCAGGAAAATGAAATCAGGGAACACTGCTGAACAAACAGTAAATTAAAGAAGTAAAGAAGAACACACAGGGCTGGCAAGCTGTGACTCCACGCTTTGCTGAGAGAGACGTGTGGGAGGAAAACATGTGTGGGGCTTGCCTGCAGCTTCTGAATCCGCCCTTTGCCTCGGGAGAGATGTAGGTGGATATAGTTCTGTAAGGTTTTGCCTGAAGGTGCTGGATCTGCTGAACAGCTACAAAGCACAGTCTTACAGTTTAGAAAAACTCAGGATAGAAGTGTGGAGCACCCAACAGAAGCGTGGCCGTATCAGGTAGAGGAGATACGCCTTCAGGGAATTTGGGGGATGCCCAGGTCTGTGCCTGTCACAGGAGAGCTGCTTCAGGGACAAGCGTAGCTCTTGGATTCAAGGGGAGTGACTGCCTGGGAGCTGCAGGAGCATGTCACAGGAGGGTGCTGCTGGCTGGTGGCTGTTCAGAGCTCTGCCGGACAGCGCTCGCTGTTGCATCTCGCTTGCACAGGGGCTGGGCTGGCAAACTCAGAGATGCTGGGCACTGATCTCTCATCTTGCTGTTCGTGTTTGCCAGCTGTCCTTTGTACCTGCCCGGATCCAGTATTTGCCTGGTGGAGCACAGTTCATTTCCATGGCTACTGCAGTACCGACTTTACCGATCCCAAAGGCAGTAGCTTTGTCAGCTTCGTGAGGTGAAGTCTTCGGTTTTAAATCCTGAAGTGGTAAAGTTTGAAGCGGGTATGGCTTAAGTGTTGGCCCTCTCCAGGAGAGGAGCTCTGGCCAAGTGCATGTGAGGTGCTCAGTCCTTCTGAGACAGCTAGCGAAGGGGGTGAAGTGGCAGCCTGAGGAGTCGCCCCTTCAGCTTATTTCAAGCGGGTGCTGAGAATGGGTACCTGCTGTTCCCTTCCCAGCAGTCCTTGGAGCTGGGCTGGCAGGGTCTGAGTTAGCTCACAGACTCTCTGAGCCATCTCATCTGCCTTGTGTAATCACAAGTATTGCTGTCTCCTACCCAAGCCCTTTGTCATGGCAGTGGTGGACTCCACATGCTCTCCAAGTTACTAGTTGGACAGTGGTTTACCTGCTTTTTGCTGAAATTACTGGAAATAATAATCAGTGCCCCCAAGAAGAGGTGCTCATTTGAATTGTCTAAGCTCTAACTCTTTCCCAGTTTCCTCAGCGGCCCACACTTTCCTCTCTCACTCTGCTCAGCTGATGTGAATTAGCTTTGCTTTGCTTCTAGGTTCCCTTAGCTTGGCCCTTGCTCTCCCCCCACCCCTACCCCAGGGCTCTGACCTGCTCCCTGGAGACAAATGAGTGGTATCAGAACTTCCTTGTTGAGGATCCTTAGATCTTTCTGGCTCTGACTGTGTCCTCTGTCCAACCTCAACTGCCCTGGAACAGCTGTCAGATGTCCTGTGACAGGTTTAGCTGAGGATTCGTGTCACTGTTGCCAGCGTTCCCTTCCCCGTAAAGCTTTGAGCTGCAGTAAAACAGCATCCAGAGAATATGTATCATCCCTTTGGGGGAAGGCAGCAGTGTCTCTGTGAGGTGTTGGTGTCCCAGGTATGATTTTGTTGGTTGGGGTTTTTTTATTAGGAAAAACACAATATTGCCATTTATCTCCCTCAGGCTAATGTCACGTGGGCTACAGCGTGGTGTCTTCATCACCTATAATACAGACAGGATCTTTCGTTCCCTGTGTTCTCCAGAACAGTGCGTAGGTACCACCAGGACACAATATTGTACTGCTTGTAACACAAGGGACTTTCCTTCTGCTTTCCATCCACAGCTCTTGAAACGTTTCTCTGACTCTGTTAAAGGACTATTGCTCTGCATTAGGTAGCAACCCGAGAGAGAGAGTCACACAAATTGTTTGAAGACTCATGTCAATTTGGTAACGGAAATGGAGTTAAAGGATATCTTAATTCCTTGTCTGGTTTTCAGATCTTTCTCCCTCTTGACCGTAAGCGTATTAATGTCTATTAGTGGAGAACTATCAGTGGACACTGAGTGTGGAGGTCAAAGTAGCTCTATTATTAGGTTTTCTTCGGTAAAGGATATTGTATCTACTTGGTAAGATGTTTTCAATAATGGGACTTCATTGCAGTTCTCCTGTAATTAAATATTGATTCTCTATTTCTTTCTATACAAGCCTAAGGCTTTCCCTTATTGTGTCACTCTTCCACCTATTGCCAAGCTGTGATTTCATGAGATGCATCTGTGCTGTCAACATCAGCTTAAAATGTGCCCACCCCTCTGCTTTTTCCTGCAGTGGCCTCACAGCACATTGCCTCCTGAGTTTCTGCTGCTGCAGTTGTTGGTGTGCTGTAAATCCGATCAGGGAGCCGAGCTGGTTCTAACAAGTGCGTCATTGTTTTGTTTTCTTTGTTTTTTCCCCCTAAAGTGGCGTGCTTCACAGTGCTGCTGCAGGAAAAAATTGTGCTGGCACAAGTGAGATAACAATGTGAACAGGGCTAGGTGGAGAGGCAGAGGTTCTGCTGCCAGACCGTTCATCTGCTGAAAACAGAAATGAATTGCTCAGCAGAACTGTCTTCTGCCTTTGTCAGAAACTCCGTCAAAGTGGTTCCCATCCGCGCTTCCGGTAACTGTTCCAGTAGGTATTGCTAAGCTTAGGGAATTGTCAGTGAAATCCTTTTACTTCAATCAGATCTGCAGTTTCTGACCTGAAAGATCAAGTGAAAACCCTGTTCTTGCAGGAGGTGCCGCCCGTTGTGCCTGCAGGGAACCACAGAGATCATAGGAACTATTCCCCGCTTACTCCAGTGTTACTAACACTCTGGGACAGGGTATTCCAACCTCCCTTTGGTTTAGAGATCGCACAGTCAGGTCAGGTGTCCTGTTGTCCCTTTCTAACACAAGCTGACCCCTGTTTTGGGAGAGTTTGGCACTGTGACTGTGGCTTTAAGCTGGCTGATTCTTTGTGTTTTAAACCTGCATGATTTGGAGTTGGTTGGAGCCATCGATGTCAAAGATGAAATCCAGTGCCTGAACATTTTTGTCAATGTGTTCTCCTGCCTTGGTTTGTGTATCAGAGGACCTGCTTTCTGCTGCCTCGTGCCATTGCTTGTACCTATGCAAGAATAAATAAAATGCTGTTACATCAGAATAGCAGCAGTTTCTCCATGTGATAAGAGGTGTCACAAAAGGTAGACAGTGGAGACTTAGGCTCAGCAAGTTCATCCTTGAGTTTTTGACCTAACCTACTGCTTACTTCATTTCTTTTAGAGAGAACAAGAACTTGCTGAGAGATGCAGAGTGGTTTTCTTCAACTTTGGGTGAGGTTACCACCTCAGAGACTTCAGCTCCACAGAGATCAAGCTGCCTGAAGGTAAGTGTGGCTGGTTCCTGTACCCTTGGGATCTGAAAATCCACAGTAATGCAGATGACAGAGGTCTGCAGAACCTATTTATGTCTACTGTTCAGGGCATTCCAGAGGTGATACTAATAACTTGATTAGAGGCACTTACTATACCAAATTTTACTGGTAGTGTTGAGTTGTAGGCACCTAAAGGCAGGAAGGCAGTACAATTTGGAGTAGTGGCCTACCAGTAGGGCCACAGTTAAAATTTTGTTCTGAGAACAGTATTATTGCTATGCCAGGACAGAGGTAACGTGTGTGTGCCTGTCTGTTCTTTCATTCTCCCTCCCTGTCTAGTGTCCGGGTAATCTAAAGCTGCACATGAGGGCCAATTATGATACTTATCACTTCCTCTGATAGTGCCAAGATACTGCTTTTTAATGTGGCTCCATTTTTGTTTTGATGCTGACATACAGCCAGTGAGGCTAGGAAGGTGAAAATTGCATACTCCAGGGAGGTTCGTCTCTCAGCCTCTTTATCCTTTTGGATTTATGCCTTGCTTTTAGGATATAAAACCTCCTTGTGATTCCATTAACAATTAGCATTAAAGAAAATTAGGAACAAAGGGCTAATGTTCCTTTAAAAGAAAAAAATCATGCCCTACTTCAGTAAGATGCTTAAGATTCTTGTGAATGGAGGCTGTAAGGCATATTAACTGCCCTGCGTTCTGTGTTTCCAATTTACTAATCCTGCTGATTCAGACTTTACTAGCAAACCTGCTACAATTAACGGCTTTGTAGTTGCAGTCGTAACATGTCAGGTTGCTGTTAGGACAATGCCTAAGGAGTCTTCATATCCCATCAGAGGGTTACATTTTTCTCTTTAACACTTATTCCGAGGCACGTGCCAGGTAGGGATCAAATGCTCAAGTAGTACCCCTCAGTTAATAAGAAGCAGCTAGTTACCTGTTGCTTAGTATTAGGAATAAATATTTATATTGCAGTAGCATCATAAACCCTGGCCGATACTACACTAGGGGCACCCTGTAGCTGTGTTGGCAGCTTGTGAGGACACTCGGAACCACGAATCATTTACATGGGCTCCCATTTTAATTTGAACTTGTATAGCTTATGAGGATGCTTGTTGATATTTCTCTGTTTCAGTAGCAGGTGAATGAGGATGGTTTTTATAAGAGTTTGACACAGATTCCAGTCCACACTGAGCGAGCAGTGCTGGAGGGGCGAGCCGCAGACTGCTGTTTGTTCTTAGTGCTGGCTTGTGGGGTGAGGAGTTTGGGGAAGGCTAATTCCTTGTTCTGTTGGTGTAGATTATAAAGATATTTCCACACTGTGTTTTGAGCTGGAGGAGAGCAGTGCTGGAGAACAGGCTAGAAATAGCTGGAGCGGCTGACCTCAGCAGTGACCTGTCTGACAACCTGCCTGAACTAGAGCTGCGTGACCTTTTGGGTTAACTAAAAGTTGCACTCTTTACTGTAGGGAACAAGGCTTCCCTAGACAGGCAAACTCTTCTTGACTTGTTTTGTTATCTGGATTTACCAGAACTGGAACCTATGAGGTGTGATTTGTGGTGCCTGAATCAGCTTTTGCAGTTGCCAGCTGGCTCGAAGAGGGAGAGGTGCTGTAGTGCTTGTCTACAATGGGAGAGGTCAAAGACTTCCTAACTGTGGCCCTTTGCCTCAGCCGTCTCCCATGGGCCTTTGGGACTGGTGTGCAGACCAAGGCCACTGCTAGATCCTGTGTACCACATTAGGGGCTGCAGAAAGTAAAAGCCACACTTGCGGGGAGGAGTGGACAGATCGTTGCCCTTAAACTGCCCAGCGGGGTATTCCATCCCATATTCGGCCACTCAGGGCCCTTGCTCAGTTGCTCTCAGCTCGGGGTCCTTGCTCGGATTCTTCCTCATTTCTTCAACAGCTGGAATCCAAAGAGGACTCTGTTCATTCTGCCTTCAATCCTGATCGGAGTGTTCCTGAATCCAGTACCAGAATCCAGCTCCTGAACTCGGTTCCCATCTGCTGCTGGGCCCTGTCTGCAACTTTCCTGGTGCCTGCTCCACAACATCAGTGGTAATGGTGATGTACTTGCCATCAGAGGGGTTTGGGTTCGATACTGGGTATATATTTGTATATATTCCATTTTATTCTTCTTCTTATTATTTTCCTTTTAATTAAAGCTGTTTTAATTTCCTTTTCTAATTGATAAGTCTCTCTCTCCCTTATTCCTTTTCTCTTGCCCTTCAGGGAGGGAGGGGGGTTGACAGAGAGCGTCTCCCAGGTTTTGGGGCTGCCTTGACCCTAAACCATGACAGATGGGATGTCCTGTCTTCTGAACTCTCACTTGGTGGACCAGACCAAAAGGAGATAATTTCGTGTGTTGTCTCTACTAATACCTTCAAGTGTTTTTTTCCCTAAATATACTGCAAGTTTGTGGTTATATTGGATATTGTTGAACCTGTTGGCTACCTGAAACTCTGGGATACATAGCTAGGCTTAGATTGTGCTATTATGGGAGGCTATACATAATAAAAACTGAACAGATACAGACTGATCGTAGATTTATCCCATCTGACAAGACCCAATATGGAGCAGCTGACTTCACAAGTGTTGGTAAATTGCTTCCCCTTCTGTGGCTCAAAACAGGCTAAGAAATCTTGTTCTTTGAACAGAAATTTCCATAACCACCATAAAGAGATGTTTGCCGTTTGGGGTTTTTTTTTTATGAGAACGAAGTGCCATAGTGGCAAAAGGGACCTTTTGAAATTTCCTAATGTGGTTTGGATCATTTTTATTCCATTTTCCTCAGAGAACTTAATTTTAGAATTGCTAGCTGGTGAAGGAGAAGGGAAGAGGTGAGTGAACAACACTGAGTTCAGGAAGCCTTAAGAGAATGGGGAAAGAGGACAACTGCCTATTTGATGATCAAGGCTTTGTAGTCTAGCAGACAGAATAGTGCAGGAGATAGATCTGCAGCATTCTCTTTGCTGACTACTTCTCAGTCAATACAAAGGACCATGGGACGTGGCACAGAGTCAGGGATGCTGTAAAGAGGGCTCAGCAGAGGTTGGTTAGGGCTTTGAAAAGCAGGAAGAGACTGGTGGTTCTGAGAGTAGCACTAGGAGTCATCAAGTGCAGGCTTGAGCACAGATCCATGGGAAAGCCTCATGCAGTCGTTGGTTTTACCAATCCACACACTGCCTTGTCCACTCTCGTGCTCCTCATGGAAGTTTCTCACTCTCTGAACACTGTAACCTTATTCACAGACTTGCAGTGTGACATGATGGTGAAAACAGAGTGTCCAAAGCTAAATTGCAGGCACTGAGTCACGAAGGACAACTGAGTGGGCAGAGAACTGTCACGCAGCACAGGTAGTCCTGCCCTTGGCACAGCAGCTCTAGCACTGTCCCTTTTCAGCTGCTCAAATCCCTTTCCCTTCAAAACGTAAGTCCAGAGAAAGGTGGAAAGGAGGGTAGAGAAGGCAGGTGGGTCTCAAACTCTGGTTTATGTTTCCCTCCTATTTAGTATTAAACTAAGTGGTTTGATTGATTCTTGTCCCCTTGCTAATAACATAATTGTGCCTTAGCCTAGGAGGCATTAAAACTAAGCCTCATTCAAAAGGTAGAGGTGTGTTCTTAAACACAGACATGCAGAAATTTGCAAGTTGTTTTCTGGTTCTGTCAGTTGGCTTTGCTGCACAGGACGGATGAATCCCACACAACCGGCCCACGGTCCATCACCAAACCTGGCCATCTCAGAGATTGCATCACCTGGCTGGGTGGCCAGAACTTGGCTGGGCAAAGACAGTAATCTCCGTGCCTCCCGAGGGCACTCGGCTGCCTGCACAAGCCTGCCCCGCTGCTGCTCTCCAGCTAGCATGGATCCGCTCCGTGCTACCTCTCTAACGACGCAGCTCAGCAGTTTGTTCTGCAGAGAATGAATCAGCTCTGAGGGCTGTTAGTGGTAAAAAGGCAGAACAGAGGAAACTCCAGAACAAACCACCGGAATAGTGCTGACTTTAGACACGAGAAGACTGGCTTAGTTGTAGCACATTTGTTTGTCACTTAATTCTCCTGGTTTGAATGATTTTACCTTGGAACAGGACTGAAATCTCTCCAGGGTTTAAAGTACACCCCTAAATCTTCAGATTACCTAGCAAACAGTTTGCTAGGCTAAGAAGTCTTTGCTCTCCCCTTGCTCTAAGTCTTCCAGACATTTGCTTTTATAGATTTGTTGTGGGAACTCTTACAAAAGCATCATATGCCAAATGACCGAGTAGTTTCACACACCGTATTTTGCTTTTGTAGTAGAAAAACTTGTAACACAAGCAGTGTATGATGTGAGCTGGATGATTTTGCCCAAGTACTGTAACCGCTAGGAGAGACTATTAGCTCAGGAGAGACTCTTACAAGGTCTGTAGCAAGAGCTGGGCTTTTGAAACAAACCTTGAGCGCTTACCTCCCTGAGGGTCTGAGCTGCGAAGAGAAGAGTTCAAAAACAGCTATAAAGCTAAACAAACAAAAAAAAAAAGTATGTGCCTTCCCATTTGCTTTGTCTTCTGTACTATAGAAGTAAGCATGAGAGATGTTGCTACCTCAGATTAGGCTGGCTCTCAGGATATTTCTGCAAATAGAGTTCAGGGTTACAGTAGACAACAGGTGAGAATAGGGGTACCTTCAATCAGAGGCAAAGGAAGAGAGTCTGAAAGTGCATATTAGATTATTTTATCTAGTGTGGTTCGGTAAGACAGATTTCATCTGATTTGACTGTATAGAAATTAATCTCAGTCAACCCACACAGGGAATGACCCTGACAAGAAGCAACATAAGCAGGGCGCGGTATCCTTCTGAACCCTGAGAGCTATGGCTTATAGCTGTCTGGCATCTTCACTAGTATCAGCTCCGTGAGTATTCCTTCCCCAAACTGCTGCTGTTTATTTATCACAGGATTCATTGTCATCTACAGTCTTTTCAGTTAGATGTTTGCAATGAAAATAGGAGGACGAGGACACCTTTGGCATTTGTAACTTTATTGCAGAAAAAAAAATCCACTATTAACATATTTTACAAAGAAAGTTGCACTTTGGTGTTGGGCGAGTTTTCTTTCTCACCCCTTTCCCCTGGACAGTGATGCGTGGGAAACCAGAGCAATGAGCCCCTGCCCTTTTGGTTGCGTGCAGAGACACTTTCCAGCTATGCCAGCCTGCACCAGTTCCAGACAGGATGGAGCTCTATATTCCACCACTAACTTGCCTCTCTTTGTGCCAAAAACCAGTAGCACCCTGCCCTCCAGCAGAGGAAACAAGTCTGTAGCTAGGGAGATTGCTCTGTGCAGACAACGCCTGATATAAAAGCTTTGGAGTTGGGACAATTGCCCTTTAATTTTCATGCAATAATAGTAGGAGAGAACCAACTCTTCTCCCCTATTTTACCAGGCATCCTTACAACGAACAGATGGAAGGCCAAAGCCAACAGCTGAACCCAAACTGCACTGCAGCCATTCGTCAGCCACTTCGGAAGTAGTAACACGGGAAGGAGGAACTGCTGCCTTACCTAGTTCATCTATTTGACCCAGAGCAGTTCTGCTCCATCTTTGGGCTTTGCAGACAATCTGAGCCCTGCTGATGGGGAAATTCCCCTTTCCCTGCTAAGACAAACAGTAACAGCACTGGGAAAAAAAGGTACTTTTGCTAGTGAGGCCTGGTATCTGTCCTTTGTGGGGTCAGTGAGTGTTGCTGAAAGGAAAGGAGAGACTGAGGCTTGTAAGAGCCACGTGGTAGATAACCTCTAGCCCTTGCTGTATCCTGAGGGAGCAACTGGCTTAGTTAAAACCCAAACGCTCTAGAGAAGGCATTTGTTTCTCTTTACCTGCAGTTAGAGGTGAATTAGAAAACACGAGCAGGCGTTAATTGCATGAAGACTCTTATGTCACACACACTCTGCACTTTCTGCGGTGAGGACACCAAAAGATCCTCAGAGGCTCTGGTCCGTGGGTTTCCTTGCGGGGCCTCATGAGTCGTGGATGCAGTCTACAGCAGTGATATTTTGAGGCAAAAGTGCAGAATCTAATCAGCCTAACACCTAGAAAGGGAAAGGGAGGAAGGCACCTACATCCAGGATCTGTCCTCATGACAAGACACCAACTGGCTCAAAGACCAACATTAGAAGGTAAAGGAGCTTTGACCTTGCATAGCAGAGGAGGGAGAGTGCAGCACTAGTTTCGTACAACAACTTTCAGCAACCATATGCTAGCAGCAAAATGGGAGGTACCTGAGGAAAGACAGATGTCAATCCAAGCAGGGAAATGGACTGAGCCTGGGTAAGGAGTTTACATGTATGCTGAAAGCATCAGGTATGGGAGACACAGTTTCCTAATTTTAATGAGACCAAATTAGTGTGTCTAATTTGCAGTAGACTGAGTCCTATCAAGCCTTGTTAAGCTAAAATTATGTTCATTTTCCTCCCAGCACTTCAAAGCAGTATCAAGTAGCAAGGGCACTTCTCCAGTGGCCACAAAACTGTTTTTCCCTGGTTAAAGAGAAAAGGTATGCATGTAGGAAGGAAGCAGAGCCATCTGTCTTCCTCTTGGTAGGTGTTTCAGGATGGGCAGTGCCAATCCCAGAACAAAAGTTGAAACAGGAACAAAAAAAGTGCAAGAAAAAAAACCAAAACAAACAGCCTGAAAAATACAGAACAAGAGGGAGCCCAAGAGAACTGATTTCCACATCCTTGGCTTCCTCAGAAACAGCAGTCTCCTTTGCTAGCACTGTGATGACACCACCAGTGTTAAAAGCTCCTGTGTGGATCATTTGCCCAGCTCCTTTGACAGCAGCAGCCACCGAGATGGACAGAAGAGATTCATGCAGAATGTGATGGCAAAGGTTGTCTTGGCTAATTGGTCACCACACTAAAAGGAGGAGGCACCTCTTCAGGGCATTGTTTCGAGGAGAGCCTGGAGGAAAGGGGCAGATTTGGGCTCTGATTCCCAGCATGAAAACCTCAACATTGAACTATTAAAAATGTCTAAAACCAAAAGCCATCTGAAAAGGATCTTTCAGTTGTGTGCAAATCACTGCCCCTCATTTGTCAGTAGATCATCTGGGACCAAGTCCTCAAGACCTTCTCCTCTGGGAAGTTCAGCCGGCCAAGCAGAGGACAGCCTGGTTGCCTAGTAGCTGTAGAGTGAGAGAGGGGTGTCCTCCATCATGTCATCCTAGAATCAGAGAAGAGCGTGCTTTAATGAGACGTCTGCACACTGGCATTACAGTCCCAGCCTGGAAGAGTGCAGTGCAGGCATCACAGCCTTCTTATCCACACTGTCACAGTGTGGCCATCCACACAGCAAGCCACCTAAGTGCTGTCCCTGTGCAATTCCTGGATCTTGCGACTGTCGCTCTCCCTTCCTGCTGCAGCTTTTGGAGCAGAGGCGTCTGCAGGAGGAGCCTGCCTGCTGCAGGGATGTGGAAAACCCTGGCCATGGAAAACTCCACTCAGCCTGGCACAGCATCAGCTGCCTGTTAGCTCCCAGAGGAATCGGTGCACCTCTGTCCCAGCAAGCACAGTCAGTTAGTTGCAGCTTCCCTAGAGCTAATCCAGGCTCTGAAACTCTCCTATCTTTTTATATCCCCAAAGGATCAAACGCAAACAAACAGAAAACCTCCCTGGAACAGAGCACAGAATCTGCTTTGTCATAGTCACAAAGCAGAATACAGGAGGAGAGGCTAGGAAGGTGTCATCTCAGGGGAAGTGTGGATGGAGTTCCCCTTCCTCTCCCTATTTAACCTCTTAGCATTCCCCTGCAGAGTGAGGGGAAGGCAGAGAGCTTCTTTAGTGGCCAACCTGGAGACTTGCTGTCTTGATTCAAACCCTGGATGGAAGGAGAGGGACCTAAGAGGGAACAGGAGTTGTGATCAGCATTCTTGCTGCTGCAAATGTCCAAAGCATTGCTAACGTAGCAAAAGAGGAACTGTAAAGCAGTCAGTGGCAAGCCAGACCACGTCAGGCTGGGCTGAATGTGTTACTCACCATCGGCAGGTCTTGCAGGCGCCGGAATTCCATGCGGCTGTTGTGCTGGCGATATCTCAGGAAGCCTACCAAGCCCAGGATGCCCACCATGACAATGAAGACAGAGATCACGGTGATTACCAAGGGATCAGCCCTCGTTGTATCAGCCAAAGGAGAACTGGGTAGCTCTGCAAGGATACAAAGGGAAAGAGGCCAAAGGAGCGCCTTTGAGGGCTGGACTAGCAAAGCCTTGTCTTTTCTGGTTCTGCTCAGTACAACTGAGAGGCAATGTGAGAGGCAGCCCCAACCCACTGCCATGGTTTGTGAGAGGAGGGTCAAAAGCAGAGTATTTACCTGGATTTTCATCATCACCAACATCCAACACAGAAGCTTTCTCATGCATGGGCTCTAATGGCAGGTCCAGTGTAGATGTGCTGGTGGGGGTGGAAGCTGTGCTGATAGGCATGGAGCTGGTCACAAGGGGTCTCACCATCACAGTACTGGAGGCAGTAGCAGAAGACATGCTCCCTACAGTGGAGATGGGAGCAGAAGATGTTCTGGGCTCCACAGTGCTCTCCTCTGTAGCACCCACGGGGCTTGTTTCTGGCCTGGTTTCAGACCTTGCTGCTGTGGGCACCACAGTCTGTCCATCAAAAGGCCCCAGCTGAGAGCTGTTAGTTGTTGCTGCAAATAGAAACAAGAAGTTAGTTCAAAGGATAAAGTGCAAGTGCATGTTTCTGTGGGACTGGAGGAGATGGAAGCAAAGCTGTAAGGAAGACTGGGACTATAAGAAAAACAGCTTATTGACAACCCTTTGGAAAACAAGTTCCTATAGTATAGCCACAGCTGAGTCGTGCTATAAGCCACAGTGCTTAGAAAGTTCTCTTGGTCTTCATATGTGTCGGTCTGCAATGTCAGCCAGCTTCAGCTGGGCCCATGAGTCCTGTCCTCTGGGGACAAAGGACAAGCAGAGAAGCCTCAAAGAGCTCTGCACAGAGCTGCGGATCACCCCAGAGGAAGAGACTGGGAAAGGTCTCTTATCCCTCCTTACAGGGAGTGCAAAGGACTGGGCAGCAGCATCCCCTGAGACTGTGTCCGTGAGTCACAGAACAGCAGGAGCCCATGACACCAGCCAGGGCGAGGGACGCAGTTGTGCACAAACACCATGCAAATCAATGGTCGGTCAATATGGGCTTTGCATCAGGGGTGTGTGGCAGCCTGGCAGGCCCCAAGGTGGGTGAGGCTGGGATTGCAGAACCTATAGCTAGTCCCCACACTGCCCAGAGCGGTCTGATGGTAAGGCAGGGCTTCCCATGGTTGCCCAAGGATGGATGAGCTGATGCTCATGCCTGCCCATCTCCATGCTTTGTGTAAAGGGAGGGTGTGCTGCCCCGTGCTGCAGGCAGCAGGGCAGGCTCCTGTCGAGGCTCCAGCCCTGGTATGGGAAGAGCCCAGTTGAGCAGCACTGCTGAAGCACATTGTTTCAGATGACATATATAAAGGATTTCCCTGCACACAATCAATGTCCTCATCACAAAGCAGCCAACACAATTAATACCATAATTAATGGGATTTGCAAAGAGGATGCTGAACTAACAGCACCTCTGCAAGTCAGTCCCACTGAACTGGCCATGCTACATGGCTCATTCCCCTCTTCTCCCTCTCTCCAGCTCCCATGAGAGTTCACAGAAGTTTCCAGGTTGTGCATCCTTGGGGCAGGACTTTCTGCACAGGCAGTAAAGGCAAAACCTCACCTGGCACACTGTTCAGAGGAAGCGTGGGGGTTGCACTGCTGGCGTCATCCGTTTCTTCAGTTGTGCTGAGAGGCTCTGTGACTTCATGATTGGGTTGATTTTCTTCCAGAGTACTGGCAGTCAGGGGAGGGGAGGGGATCTCAGTGCTGCTGTTGACTGACAGGCTCATGTTGTAGTGCTCATGCTGTGTAACTGTGACGTCCCTGGGGCCGGCAGCGGTAGAGGCCTGCAGTCTCTCTGCATTGGTGCCTACCATAGGGGTGTTAGGGATGGAGGCATCCTCCATCTCTGTAGCGTGGGCTCCAGTGGCATTGAGCGTTGCAGCAGTTAAGTTTTTCTCCAGGCTTGTCTCAGGAATGGCAGTAGTCACTGGACTGAAGTCAGAGGCTTCCCTTGGCTGATGAGAGGTTAGCACTGTGCTAAGAAAAGGTGTGGGTGTCGTCAAGGCCTCTGCTGTCTTCTGTCCCTCTCCTACAGAACAGAGTTAAGAAACGCTGAGAAGTTTGTCAGAGATTGCACACTGAGAGGACGAACAGAGGAGGCGAGGAATCTGACCTCTCTATCCTCTTAAGTCCAAACCTAGCACAGGTTCACACTTGGGGAATGGGTTCAAATAGCTCCTCTGTCCTCCTGGTCTCTCTGAGGCAGGGACTTGCTCTAGAGGACCTGTCTTTGCCCTCCTCCCTCTCAAGCCTTGTGCTCCTGCTCTGTGGGGTCAGCATTACTAACCCCTCTTCCCTGGAGCACCTCTTAAATCTTTTTAAAGGACTTGTGTGGAGTTTTTTTAAAGTGACTCCTAAGATCTGATTCTGTGAGAAACTCAGATAAGTATTCCTTGGTTCATTGAGAAAGAGTCAGAAGTGGTACAGAAAAAAATACAAGTAGGGAAAAAGCAGAAGTAGATCCTTTTATCTTCCCTGGCTCAATGAAGTGTATAAAAGTGACGTTTAAAAGATCTGTGTCTGCCAGGAGTAAATCGTATACCGATAGTCACCTGAGTAGTAGTATGGGCTTGCTGCTAGAGGGGAAGGTGAAATGGGTAGCAAAAGAGTACTACAGCTAACAGGGCTGCTGGTGTGCTTTGGGAGCCACCTTCATGAGCTATTTACGAACACATCACCACCATAAAGTGTGACTGTTGTCATAGAAATGGGGAGCTACTCAGCCTCCCACCACAGCAAACGGGGCCAGGCTCCCTCGCAGGGACCTGCAGCGAGCCAGGATCCGCCTGGATCCACAGCGGCGAGCCGGTGTGACAGCATGCAGGAGGAGGAAAATCACAAGGCTCTTACACTGCCCATTCATAAACATGGATCTTAGGAGTTTTTTTTTAGGGTGTAAACAGGAAGAAACCAGAGAAATGTAACCATATCAGGATGGACTCTCCCAACAATTTAAAAATACCACATGGTCAATATTTTGACAATTTCTGTTCAACTTTCTACTCAAGCCACAGAGGTTTGATGAGACAAATGCAGAAAAAAATAAAGGTATTGAAGAAAATCCATCTTCATGCCCACTCTCCACAGTGGAGAAGTATCTGAGGCAGATGCCGTAACCAAGAAACATTCATCCACCAACAAAGCAGCCCACTTTTGTACGAAGGCTTTGGGGAAATCTCAAGAGTTTTTAAAAGTTCTTCAGAACAGACAGTTATCAGAGCTCTTCTCCAGCTACAGCACTTAACAGGCCCTAAAAAAAGACAATACATCTCCCTCAGGAAACCTTTGCAGAACCCCAACCAGCTGGAGAATTCAAAACCTCGAAGCAGCGTGACGGAGCTGTGCTTCCCCGTCCCAGGGCCCCAGGCCCAGGAGGGCTCCCACAGGGGACGCAGAAGCAGGCAGCACAACCCGCCTTGGCACATTGAGAGAAGGTCTCAAGGGGAACCCCATCCCAGGCAACTTAAACTTGAGGACTGAAGGCATAAGTGATTCCTCCTTTGGCCTCGCCTGGATCCAGCTGTCCATGGCCAGAATGTGCCTCTAAACAAAGCAAGCTGCTCTCCCAAGGGGCGCGAAGATGTAGGATAAGCTTGCACCAGTAACACTTGGAAGGAAAAGAGCTGAGCACTGTGTTTCCTGGGATCAGGACCCAAAGCTCACAGCTCTTTGTGCAACAATTTCCAGCCTTGAACCCAGAACTGATATTCCGCATGCTGCCCACTGGGCAAGATCCCAGCACCTCCAGAGCCTGTGCTGGGCAACACTGAAGGATCCCAGCTGGGTATTGGCAGATGATCTCTCTGTAAACATCCAACTACCTGTTCCTATGGAGTAAGAGGACACACACAGAGCTTCACTGTCACCATGGGGTAAACAGGAAAGGTGGTGGCCAGGTGCCCGGCCAGCCTGGCTACGTGCTGCTTTGAATAGCTGGCCTGTGCCCGGGACAGCCTCCCGTAGGGTGGTAAGCCGTGATCGAGGTCACACGGAGGAAAGATTTGGGAAGAAATGTCTAGCACAAAGCCCTGAACACCTCTGAAATGGTTGAGGCAGTTTCTGACTAGGAAAGGAAAGCTAGGGGAAGGCAGAACGTCTGGGCCCTACAAGCCAGAGCACCTCCCCGCAAGCGTCAGGAGCTGGCATCCCTGCCAGGAGATGCTGTGGGGCAGGAGGGTTTGCTAGGACAAGCAGCTCCCCTCACCCTGCAAATACGGATGGGCTGTACACACAGCTCACCACTGTCTGCAAGGTGAGCTGGTGGGAGCAGTACTTCCCTAAGCTCTCTCCTCTGTGAGCAGCCACACAGCTCCTTCTCACAGAATTTCCCAGTGTCCATGACCACCAAGGAGGTGGTATCCAGGACTGCTCTGACCCCACATCCCAGAGGAACATAGCAGGACCATTGCAGAAAGGCTTGTGCTGTAGTGGCAGCCGCACAGGGTCTGGCTAATGCAGCTCTGTGGGGTGTAAAACCCAGGTCACAGAGAATTGCAGAAGAAATGTTAAAATTGGCAAGTGTGGAGCTGGAAGGGGACCTGCTCAGAGGCCTTTGAATATGGCAACTGTTGATGGCACCGGGATTAGCAGGTCATCCAGCCCAGCACATCACAGCACACTCAGGTCAGGGAACAAAGGAGAGCCTGAAAAAAGGGAGAGCCTAAACCAGGTTAACACAAAGACTCAAGCCATTAAGAGATGATAGTGGGTGTATAGAGAACAAAGCAAGAACCTTAAGATGGGCAAAGAAACAAAGTGAGTAAATGCTGATCACTCTGGGACAGACAGACAAAAGATCACCACCATGGTCTGTCATCTCCCAAGGGGTAAGGGCACATCCAAAGCCAGCACATGGTCACCAAGCAAAGCACCTGGAGAAATACCCTTATAGGTGCAACCTGGTGCTTGTGATCATGCTGTGTTAAAAGTGCAAGCACTAATGAGTTTTAATTCGGGTTTGTTTTAAAATATAAATACTGCTAGACAGGGTCTTGCATTAATATTTGTACATCATTGCTGCAATGCCACAACTGAGTTTCCCACAGTTTTATCACCCAAGCAGGCAACTCATTCCCCCCAGCTCCGGTGCAAACCCTGCAGTGCAGTGGGGGAGAGCACGGCTCTGCTGCCAAGCTGCTGTGGCTGGCTGTGCTGGATGAGACCCAGCAAACCCCACACCAGCTGTGGTCCTCCAGAGTCCAATCACTATGGTTTGCTCTGGACCCTTGGTGCCCGACAGGTTGGAAAATTCCCAGCTCCAGTGCTGTTGCTGCTGCTCCACTCGCTGAGCAACGGTGGTTTTAGCTGTTTATCAGTTAGTTATAGAGACGCAGGTCAGAGCTCGTTACTCTGACGTCTTCCTGGAGGAGCTCTGCTTCCTGCACCACATGCCAGGGAGGCTGCGACTGCATTGCCCAAGGCATCACCCTCGTCAGCTCCTACAGACAAGAGGGAAGGAACCATGCCCCTCTTGTCTCAGACAGAAAGGGAAGGAGTTATTGTGGATGCTTCACCTTCTCTGTGGTCCTCCTCCAAGGCCTGACAGTTGAAGCACCCCAAGACACTAGGTGAAGGTACAGCCACCCTTGGATCCATAACAAAGCAACTACCATCTTACAGCAAGTGAAGAAGCAAGACCAGCTGCAAGCGAGAGCTCTCATGATAACAGCATCTGTTTCCCTGACAGGGAACCTGATGGGGAACCAAGGGTGGGTTTGCTTTGGTTACACTGCAGTGCCTGGCTGAGCTGGCTGGCAGTCCCCTGGCTACAGCCCTGCTCCTGCCCCACATCTGTCCTAACCACCAGGATCAGCCTATGCGTGGTGAGAACCAATGATCTCAGACCAGTTTAGGGCAGGGCTGGTGGATTTGTAGCGGCAGCTCCCATCAGACAGTGCTGACTGCAGTGACCTCTGTCTGGGAAAAGAGAGGGGCAAAGGAAGAGAGTGGCTCCCAGGGGAGGAGAGATGCAGCCAGCTGACAAGACCCTGCCTTGGACAAGGGTGGGAAACGCTGCAGGCTCCATGAGGGGAGGGAAGGGAAGGCTCTGAGCATCAGCACACGGCCTCAATCCCTCTCCTGAGCTGCATGACAACACCAAGGGACCTCCACACATCAGCTCCAGCTCCCACCAGCTTCAGAGCAGACATGTTATAAATATGCCATAACGGAGAGAAGTGAAGGAAGCCAGCTCTGCAGGAGACGGGGCTGTTCCTGCTTTGCACTCCCTGCCCGAGTTTCAGAGCTGCGGCCAAGCGAGGGTCTGAGAAAGATGTGCACAACAGCACAGAGCATTGCTGCCGTGTCAAGGCAGCCATGCAGAGTGGGGACATCTCCTCCATCCTCTGCTGCAGAAGCCACCCCACTATTGGTTTCTCAGAATAAAACAAGGCAGCGAGATTGAGCAGGGCCTCAGCTGGACCAGCCTGTGGACCAGCTCTTGGCACAACCCTCGTGCCCCAGTCCCAGCAGCATCTTCTGCACCCTTCCTTCTATCTCAGCCAGAAACAGCAGCGTGAGCTCCCCAAAGGTCAATACAAACTAAAATCCCTCTTAGTGTGAGATGTAGGAGAGCCGCATAAGGCAAGGAAGCCATCGTCAGACTGGCTGCTGAGGCTCAAGGGAGAGCAGGGCAATGGGCTCCAGGCAGCAGTCACCGCTGGAAGAGACGCACAGAGACCCAGGCAAGAGCTGAGCACAAAGATGAGAAAGGATCCACTCAGAATTTCAGGAAAAGTGCCTGTGGGAGAGGGACTCCGTAGTGCAGCTGTATCCTCCTGCGCAGGCTGTCACTGTCTTTGGATAGCACCTCACTTACATCAGCTTCCTACAGAATGCATGTCAAACCACCACTCTGATTCATTGAAAAGGCACCCGAGCCCTTCTAAAATGCTATTTTTGTGCACTAACTGAATTCAATTTCCATTTAAGTGTAGCAGCTCAAGTTGCAAACAGCCTAGTAAAATGCAAAAGTAAAAGTAACAGCGTAAGCTGTAACCTATATGTGTTTAAGCAATTATATTATACCCTATTGCTTAGCAAAGTACTCCATTAAGCGTAGAAATTATCTTTTGTTGCTAGTTATTAAATTTTTATGGTTACCAACCAACAGTAATTAAACAACCTCTTCAAGGAAAAAAAGCCTGAGTATACGTGGAAATAAAACCATATAGTGGGATTTAAACCCAAGGCTCTTAATTTCACTCAAAAGCAGAACGGGAGTGGCTGCTGCTGATATACCAGCCCAGCCTGACCTCTTCTTAACTCTGAACTTGGAATTAAAAAAAAAGAAACAAATGTCAGAAGAGATTTCTAGAGCCCTTCAGGTAAGTGCCAGATGCACCCAGGGATGCTGTAGTGCAAACATCCTCATTGCAACGAAGCGAGGCTCAGAGACGCAGATCCGGTACGAAGGGCAACTGCTTTGTAAACTCGGCACCGGTTTGATGCCTTGCAGGACCCCGATGGAGACAGGATGCCGCTGGGCTGCATTTGCTGCACACTCCAGGGCTCTGCTCTCCCTGCCAGGGCTAACGCCAGGTCTGTCCCCACGCCCATCCTGACAGAGAGAGGCTGAACCAACTCCGTCCGCTCGAGGAGTCTGGGCATGGGATTCAGAGACTGGACCTTGCAGCCCGTTTAGGGACCACAGCAGAGCTCTCACGTGGCAGCGAGTTAATTCACCACACCCCACGCAGCCTCTATGAGTGGAGCCGTGCCCTGTTGCGCAGGTAGCAAAACTGAGAGGGCTGAACTAGGGATGCCAAGCACCCAGCTCAGCTCTGGAACGCAGCCAGGCCAGGCACGCTGCACAGCAAGGGCTGGGGTAGGGGACAGGAATAGAAACCGAGTCTCCTGACCGAGAAGCTCCTTCTAGCCTGATAGGCAGGTGGCCACAAGCTGAGCATGAGACAGGGCTCAGATTAGATATGGGGTGCCGAGCAAGCCCAGCACTGAGGAGAGACAGCCCAGTGCCCAACCTGCCTGGGCAGGCAGGACTCCACCTCCCTGGGGCATCTGCGGAAGACAGGCCTCAAGGTTGAACCTCTGGGGAGCAAAAAGGGGAGCCAGCAGTGTGTCAATGCTGCTACCTCGTTTGATGTCACTGCATTTAGGACAAGGACAACCAGCTGATGGTGGCACAACAGAGCTGGGCAGAGCAAGAGTTGTGAAAGCAGAGATGAGCAGCCGCGAAAACAGTGCCATAAATGCCGAGCCCAGGTTCTTCGGTACTAGAAAAACCCGTAAAGCAGCACACAGATGCCCAGAGCACGCAGTGGTGCTGGAGCCTGAGCAGGAGAGGGGGCAATGCCAGCACGAGCACCTGCCTGTAGTACACAGCACCCCAGGGTGGCACACTCAGCCTAGCCCTGCTACATGAGCGCTTCCCCACCCAGATGGGGTGGAGAGAGACACAAGAAACTGTTTTCCAGCAGGTTTGCATGAAACCCAGTCCCTGATCTCCCATTTAGATGTGAGGGGGGCTTATCCCAAATTCCCATGGCAGAGCAAAAGGGCAGAGCAGGCTGCCTTTCTCAGCCATCACTGTCACACCCGCCAGTTATTTTCCACTGGCCACATGCAGTTCCAAAGCACCCTGCTTGGCAAGAAGGTGCCTGGGAGGTTCCCAGACTGTTTGCTTTGTTCCTTGGTGGAGGGATTGAGCCATGATGAAGACCCTTTTGCCCAGAGGCTGTTGGGGATACATACAGCACCCAAGGCCTAGGACACCTGCCCTTCTCTGGAGCTGCACAACCCAAATAATACAGCAACAGCAGGGAGCTCTGCCATCAGCCAGCCCTGGCCCTGCTTACCTCGAGAGTCACAGCTGCAGTGGAGGAAGCACTCATGTCATTAGGAGAAAATTAATTAGCCAGTTGCCTTAATAGGAGCCTCGTGTCAGCAGGGAGCCTGGTCTCCAGTGTAGTGTGGCATGAGCTGGGGGGACTCTGGACAGGAGAAAATCTGCCCAGCCTCAAGCATACCCCAGGACCTTCCAATTGCTCGTTTTGTGGACTGCAGGGCTTGGAGGATGCATCCTGCCCTGAGCAGCCGCAGTTTGGGTCATGCAGGGCGAACACGTGCCCTGGCTCTACCCTGAGCAGCCCTATAGGACCCAGGACACAGCTCCACAACCAAGGGGTGCAGAGCCTTAGGAGAGCTGCCCCATGGAGTATGGTGGGGACAAAGGCAGGCAGCGTCACTACAAGGCAGTCCTGTGGAAACTCCTGCAGCGAGAACTGTGTCTGCCCATACAGAGGGTCTCCGTGGAAATGAAGGAGAGAGAGGAGCCTTCATGCTTTCCGTCATGCCTGCTTCCCCTTTGCCTGGAGAGATGGGGCCAAGGGAGCTGAAGGAGGTGAGCGCTTCCCTCCTGCCCAGCAGGTGAGGCCTTGGAAGGACAGCAGGGAGCCAAGATCCACCCCCACCTTGGGCTGTGTGACATGCACATGCAGAAATGGCATTGAAGACCAATGGCATGACATGGGGCTGGGCAGGGGGGGCTGGTGGAGACCCCACATAGACAGAGTTACAGCCCTGAGGAGAGGACCGAGCTGTGGCTCAATTCTGGGGGCAGGAGAGCTGGAGCCATCCAGCCAGGGTGGGGTTTGGTCCATCTACTCCCCCTCGTCCTGGGTAAACAAGGGGAAAAAGATCATGGCAAATGGGCTGGAGGGCTCTGCAAGCAGACACACTGCCCGCCTGTGTGCACGGCCCCACGAGCCGACAGACGGGGCTTTATGCGCTTGCACCGCTCCCAGCCCTGCACTGTCCCCTCCACTTGCGAGGCAGCTTGGTGCGGGAGGGGAAGGCAGCAAAATGCCCAGACCAAAATGACTCCAGCGTTTTATTTGTAAGGCTGACGGTGCTGGAGGAAGTGCATTTCCGCAGGCAGTGAAGAAAGGCTGCATTGAGAGGCTGGGGTGGGCAGAGGGACACAGCAGCCCAATCCCCTCTGCGGTCCCACAGCAAATCTGGCTGGGGAGCAGGAGCAGGCGCTGCTGGATAGGGGGGGCAAAGGGGATCTGTGCTGGGAGCGGGGCAGAGACCAGCTCACAGAGCTGGGACAAGCCTGGTGTTGGACAGGTTTGTCTAAGGACTGACAACTTTGGGGCTGAACTGTGAGCAAATCTTTCCTTCCTTCATCACTGTCCTGTTGGGATTCTCTGACATCTCTGTAAGGGTTGTGCTTCCTATGGGTCAGGGTTTTTTTCTTGCTGGCCTCTCTTTCATGCTATCTTCTTTCACAAAACATTTGCTCTCTCAAATGTGGCTGGGATTAGCTAGTGGACGCAAAATGCATGAGGACAAGGGCCAGGCCAGCTGCATAGGTGCCATTTCCTGAGGCTGTGAAGGGACTTCGGGATTGGGACACTAAGCATGAAAGATCCCAGGAAAAACCAGCACAACCTCAATTCTGGTATATTCCAGCAGTTTGCTTCTTGGACTTTGCAGCGAGAGGGCTCCCTGAGGGTCCCCCAGTGTGCTGGGGGCAGGAAACACTGTGAGACATGGGGCCAACCCAGCAAGCGGCAGCCCTGAGCTCCTTCTTCTCTCAGTGATGGAAATCCTGAGTCGTTCCTCTGCCAGTGGCCAGGCACCTCCACACACTCTGTCACAGCCCAGCCGCTCTCGCACAGGGTGCGCAGCGTTACCCAAGGCTTTGCTTGCATACAGGGGGCTGGTTTGGAACTGTTTCCCTGTGCTCAGTTTTAAACCCAGCCAAACCGCATCTGGTGCCCAAAACCTCAGCCTGAGTGCTGCTCTCACTGCCAGGACTCAGCCCTGCAGGCTCCTATGCTAGAGTTTCACCAGTCCAATTAGTTATTAGAAACTGAGTTTCTGTGTTTCACCCCTCGGTCTCTTATTGCTGCTGTCACCATGTGGTGATCCGACCAGGGTCTGGCCAGGGTTTTTTTTCTCAGCCACAAAGAAGAGGAAAGACGCTTGCTTCCTGAGCGCCGGGCAAGTCCCTAAATGCCAGCTCAGACTTGACCCTGCCAGGGTATCAGGGATGGCGACAGCCCCCGACTTGGGGCACGCTCCCAGCCTGGCGGTGGGGCTCGGCGGCGTGTCGGTGTCCGGGGCTGTCAGCGCCACGCTGCAGCCTGTGCCTGCCCACGTGGGGACGTGTTGCTTATGGGGCCGAGCCGAAATACGGCTTGGGAGAGGCTGACCGGGGCCGGGGTCTGGCTCCTGCTCCCTCCCGGACACCGGCATCGCCTCCTCTCCCGCAGCACGACGGGACGGGCGCCCTGTGCCTGCAGGGAGGCGGCGGCGCTCGGGCTTTGTCCGAGGTTTCCTCGGTGGGAAGCTGAGCAGCGGCTCGTAGGCACCCAAGAACTGCCGCCTGGGAGACAAGACGCTCGCAGGGCTGGATGCTGGTGGGCGAGCGTCTCTGTGCTCGCTGCTCCCCTCCCCGCTGCATCCCCTCGCGCTCCCCGCTGAGCCGGGGATGTGAACCGGGCCGGGCTCCGCTGGCGGGGGCGCAGCGCTGCCT
>VWZK01012361.1:227524-300504 GCA_013396935.1 Baryphthengus martii
ATGTATCTCACATATATATATATATGTCTGTTTCATGACACTTCATGTAGTCTTTTCCTTAAAAAGTTAGACCAAAAAAACTCTTATCCAGCTTTAATGCTGTGAGTAGATAAGTGAATTAGAAAATTAAATTTCTATTCCTTTAATACCTAAAGGCATTCACATCTCCGTATATGCACCTCTACTCTTGTGTAAAGGCTAGTCACTCCACAGAAGGTTTTCTGTTCAGCTAGATAATGAAATGTAATTTCCACTAACACAAGTTTTTAATTCTTTCAAATGGGCAGACATGAAGAATTTTATTTGGGGTACGTAGGAGACTCGGTACAGGTCAGCTCTTTATAAAGCCAGCTTGTGTACCAGTGGAAAATAAGCTTTGGTTTGGGATTTTTGTTTGTTCTTATTTTGCTGTTTGGAAAACTTTCTGTAATGCATTTTTTAGCATCTGTCTTTGTATCCACTTTTCAATGTAAATGAACTGATTTTTTTCAAGTTCTGTGTACCACTGGAACTCATCTTTACAACTTTTATGATGAAACTACTGTGAAGTGTATAAAGATAGCAATAGACTCGGGTTGTCATTTAGTAACTGGGGATTAACAGACCTTGTTTTTTGTAAATTTCAGAAGTCAAGTTTTTGAGTAGTTTTGGGTTTGGATTATCTCAGTGTTGTTGATTAGACATTGTGTCTTTTTAATGTTTTTTTTATTCTGTAAATTCAGGATTTAGCCCTCTCTTAAATACTTGGATTTTCCTTTGCTTAGGTTATGAATTTATCCTGTAGTGTTATTGCCAATCATAATTATGTTGGGACTTCAAACAGTTTTCTACTTGAATAGCTACATACTTTGTGAACAGATTTACTACGTGAAATAGCTGTAATATTCTACCATACACTGGTGAGGGGCATCATGGAGAAGGCCCCTGAGGCAAGGGGCTTGTATATCCAGCAGAAAGATACTGTATTATTGATCGTTAGGAAACAAAAGTAGGTGAGGGGAAAAAGGTGGCTAAAAGTGAAGGTAACTTTTCAACATTCATAGTAATTGATTTATTATCTTATTTTAAGAGAACACTTGGTTTAGTCAGGTAGTGGCATACAGAGGTAAACAGCTGTTTGAGAACTTGCGTTGGTTGAGAGAAATACCTTGTACCCAATTTGCCTTCCTGTGCATAAATGGGTCTGCTAACCTTTTAAAAACCTTCCCCTGCCATTCCCCTTTCAGTAAGCTAAACTAGACATCACATGGTGTCAGTCTGCAATCAGTTGCTTTATTCTAAGGGAGCAGTGGTTGTAGTCTGAGTATCTAGTGTTTGTTTTCCCAGGAACAACCACAGGCCTCCTGCAGGGAGACAATGAGCGATAAAGCCTTTTCTTTCACATGAGTTTCAAACAAGGTCTCGCTTCACTTTTGGCACAAAGGGGCGAGAATGCGTTAGGACTTGATCTTAAATGCAGCTCCATGCTCATTTAAGCAGGTTTCTGTTCTGCTAGTTTATCAGACTGACCACCTCTGTCATTAATCCTACTGTGCTGATGATCAGATTTCATGCAAGAACCTTGATGTGCTTCCAGGAAGGAGAGCCTCATGGTTTGACACAGTTGAAGCTTAGTCTGATCAGCAGGCTCCCAGCTAAATGACTGAACTCAGGAGCAATCTGGTATAGTTCTAGGCTTACTGTGGGTAACTTTACAGGAGCTGTGAAGCCTTCCCTTAAATTAGCAAAGGTGTCTCAAAAAAGCCCGTGTCACCAGAGCTTTTTCAGTTAAATATTTGTCTGTTGTTTTGTGAATAGGATACATTGGGTTCACTCAAATGATTTAGCAAAAAACGCTTGGACTGAACATTCAGGTGAACATGAATTGGAAGTATAACAGAAACTAGTTTAGAAAAACTGTACTTTGTCAAACTGTTAGCTATCTAGTTTGAAGCACCTGACTTAGTGCCCATTCTCATTTTCAATGGTAAATGCCACACACTGAGGTTTGCTTTTAAGATTGAGCCAGGCAAAGACTGTTTATGTAAATGAACAATGCCTAGCCATGATCCCAAACCTTTAGATTCCAAATGGGGAAGACCAGTAAGGGTTGATGAAGCTATAAGTAATTGTGGAGGAGATAAGCATCGTACTGAAACTAAATAATGTATTAGGAAAATAGATACTATTCGTTAGAAAATGTGTGTGTTGGAACAACAGTCAGAGTAAAATCCAGGATGGTTTTTTTCTATTCAAATAGACCCTGAGGTTCAAAGCCAATGCTAAATATTCAAGTTGTTGTAAAATTCCCTCAGGTGTTCTTGTTGGCTCTGCATTCTGTAACTGAACTTTTAAGAGAGACTGGAAACGGTTTGACACTTTGGCTGAATGCTAAAAATGGACTTTTTGCAATTTATTATTCAAGGTTACATGAAAATAGGGGTCATTGATCCAACGTAGGATTGTGCAACTTAAGAAAGTTGTGTTGCTGTACAGGTGTGGTCACTGGGGAATTTGAGGGTTTTGACTGCTGAGGAATGGTGAAGTCATTTAACATTCAGGGAAGAATTCATGGTTTTGTCTTGGATGCTTCTGAATGCTAAAATAGTTGTTTCACTACAGACAATTCTTCTGCCATTTTAAATACTCCTAGCCATGTAATCAGCAGTACTATAAGAAGGTAATTTGAGAGGAGGAAAACAATTTGTTTGGCTCACTCTGATTAGTTCTGTAGTGCAGGGACATCTCACTGCTATTGTAATGATGGGCTTAATGGTTGAAAGCTCCCCCCTCCCCAATAGCTATAAAGTTGATGTGTGTACAACAGGGAGAAAATTTCTATTCCTGAGGGAATATACTCTGATAAAACTGCTAAAGCTAGAGTGGCCCTCCCAAGGTTACCTTTGGGACAGGCAGAGATCAAATTTTAAGAAAGAACTCAAGTCAACAAGGCCAGAATCTTGACTACCTTGAACTGTGCTGCTAACCCTGTAGGAATCGAGAGATTTATTATTCAAAATTAGTTATCAGAGAAAAAAATTCCATCTTATGAAATAGTCTAAGCAATATGTCAGTACAGTTTGGATCTTAAGCGTACATCTGGGAAGGTTATTCATGTGGGCAGTGAAAAAGGTGCGTAAGACGTTACACAAAATCAGTTAATGAAATACTTGTTTAATGACGGATGGGCAAAGATGAGCCTATGAATATAAGGTGTATAAGACATATTGCAAAATAAACTGCCTTTTAGAGCTGAAATACTAAGCATGGTGCTTCCAAAGAAAAAAATTTGAGATGCAAATCAGCCCTTCTATTTTAGCATACTTGCTGACAGCACCAAGCGCTAAGCACTCAGTTTATGATCCTCTATAACTTGAGATCCTTTCTGCAAAACTGCTGGCTATACAGTTTTCATGTTCTTGCACTTGTGCAGCAGATTTTTACCTAGTAATCCCTACTCGGTTAAATTTTTATTTTATTTTTCATTTCCCCCTTTCAAGCATTTCTTAATGAATTCTAATCCTGCGTCTGAAGTGCTTGGTCCTCCTTCACTCCCTGGTTTGACTTTGGGCAGATTCCTACTTGATAAGCCTCACAGCTTACCTGTGAACCACTAGCTACTCTCTTGATTGTGGTTTTGCATTCCCACTTTGTAGTAGTTCTTTCTATATCACGTTTCTCTGGCTTATTTGTGAAGATGTCTTGCAAGATGCATCAAAGCCATATGGAAAACAAGATATGATGAATCTTAGTGCTGATATGACATGGATACCCTTGAGAAACAAATGCTGGAAATATGGCAGTGCTGTTCTGTGATGTATGAACGCTGTAGCCTATGAAACTAGCACTATCCACTTGCAAGGTGAGGTCTGAATACAAAGAGAGGGCAGTGTACACGGTTGACTTAAAAAGAAGGGTGGTGAGTGAAAATGGGTCAGTATCCTCAGGATATTCATGCTGTATATGTTTATGCTGTAAGGCCTCCTGTCCGAGTACGCTGGAATGATGGTTCTCAATTCATCAATTAGTTGTGAGTCTTTATTTTGTACGGTCAGATTTATGTGCTCTGAGTTTCAAAAGCACTGACTTACTAGGGAAGGTGTGCCTGTCTAAATACATACCTTGTGCCTGAGGCTAGGATTCTGTTTCTCATATTTATTTAATGTCTTCAAGATGCCTTAATGATAAGCAGCTCCCAGCTGTCTAATGTGAAAGGAAAAACAGGGCTGATGCAGTGTTGTGCTTAGGGGTAGTGTGAAGAACACTCGTGTATATAATCCTGTTTTATCAAATACTTCTACTAGTTTTATCCTGAGTACTTCTGTTACTTCTAATACACTCTACTTAGTATTATGTTTTGTATCATTCATGATACTGTCTCTCAGGCACATTGTCATGGTAAGCTTGATCTCTGAACAGCTGACTGGTAGATCTGAGAGATATTACTGATCTGGCTTTCCCAAAGTGACTCATTGAGAGCTTTTTTTTTTTTTTCCCCATGCTTTATGACTTTTATTACCATTCTGCTTGATTAACATCTCTCTCTGTGTTTGTCTATAATTTTACAGGCCTTGAGGAGTCCAGTGCAGAAATGTTTGATATCACATTTTTCTTTTGGCCTCTGACCTGTTTGACAGAACTTGCTAAATAGAATAAGCAGTACAGAGTAAGAACTGTAAAATAAGAGTAAATGAGGGACTAACTCATAGGACTTTGGACACAAAAGTTACGAGAATACACAGGTCACTTGGAGGAAAAAACTCAGTATCCGTCTTGGTTGGCATGAATATCTATTTTCATGTTACACTTTGCCCATTTTGTCTTGTGATTAAACTATATGTTTAAAAATAAAGGCGTTATGGACTTCTCAAACAGCTAAGGCTTGAAAGAGTTATCTACACACAGGCTGCCATACAATAAAAGGTCATTATATTTTGCCAGTATTTTGTCTACAGCACATACTGACACCACATGCAACAGATATATCCCACCCCCAATTGGTTCTGCAATTCAGTTCTGAACTGAAGATGTCAAAGACAGTATCATGAATTCCAGTGCTTGTTGTGTAATCTCACTGTTGTAGATTTGTACCTAAATTGAAGTCTCTGGACTTGGTAGTCCACCCAGTTGTTCTTTGTATCATTTTGGAGGGACCAGTGTCTCTTCTTTCCTTGCTATAAAACTCGATGTACATTATCAAGATAGGTTTTGACCATTTTGGTTTGTTAAGTAGTCCCAATTTCTGTCGCTTTCCTGCCCTGCCCTCACTCTGGGAATGACCTAGTTCCTGCAATATAGGTTTAAGTCTTTCCAACATCTTCTCCAACATCCTTCTCTTTTTTTAAAGGTGACATCCTAACTCAGAATGCCCAAGTTTTGTTCTTGACAATATGTAAAAACTTTCCTTTGTGTCACACTCTTCCATAATGCTCACCACTTGTTTTATCATAGCACATTAGTGCTTCATGTTGAATGGGTGTGGGTCTCCTGTTCTGTAGCCTTCAATTCTTGTTTGTAGTGAATTTTTTCATTTGGATTTTTGTTTAGATGGACCTAAGATATGAAGTGGCCTTCACTTAGTGAAATAATGTGAACAGAGTAATGCTGCAAGCTTCAAATTTTTCTGAGTAGCAGCTTCCATCAGTGAACTGGAAGGGAACACACAGTACTGAATAAGAGGAGGCCTTGCTGAGTTCCTCTGGAATCTCAGTAAATGACTTCCCTGTCTTACTGCTGCTTTGTCATGTGTCTTGAGCTGTCGTTAGCCAGTTTTTAATCTAGTCGTAGTAGGTTGTGGCACAAAGTCAGATATCTTACAGAAGTCTATGTGTCCATGTATGTACAATGCTTTTGTAAAACATTTTATACAGTTATCTTAATAAATCTTATCACCTAATTTAAAAATTAATGTAAAGCTAGGAAAGGATGTTTTAAGAACTACTGCAGTATCCTTAGCTGAGCCAGGCTTAAGTATGTGATCTCTTCATGGCAGCTATTTTCAGTCTGTCCTTTAAACTTCTATTGTAAAAGATTCTAGAATCTTTGCTATATTGAGGCCATATTAGATTAATTTATAATTTTTAACTATCCTTTTATAACTAGAACTTCCCAGTTTGAGTTGTTTCTACATCAGGTCCTGTCTATTTGCTTATTGACTCTAAGAGCAACTCATTACTGATAGAGAGTTCGGTTTTCCTGTGGCATTTAGTGATATGTCATTTCCATGGAGGCCTTCTTCCAAAAGAAAAAGTTGTCAAGTTGTGGAAGGAGTGAAGGAGATATTTGAATAGTTTTACAAATGAGCGTGCAGAAAAGGGTGTGCCAATCCAGATTAAATGGGGAGGATGACTACAGAAAGGACATGGAAAAGGTGCAGAAAAAATGGCAAGAGAATCTCAATTGAAGGCAAGGGACCTGCTGCTTAGTTTTCTACCCATACTCAGCAAAATCTCACTGGAGAAGGTGTTGGAAACTAGTGTCTCAGAGGTTGCAGAAGTTTCTAGAACTGGAATCTTTATTGACTTGGATTTTGAAAGATAAGCAAGCACTGGAATATTCAAACTGTTTTTAGTTCAAACCTAAATGTGAGTCTGTCCATTATTGTCAGTCTTTGCAGGGTGGCCAAGAGTACAACTGGTCTGGTTTGTTCCTGCAGGACAAGGCCCCAGCACGCTCCCAGGACTCTACAAGCCAGTTCTTCCTGTCTCTTTGTGTACCTTGTTGCTGCATAAATAGGATGTTGGTCTTCAGGACTGTCAAACCGATACCTTTCTCCCTGAATTCCTTTAAGGAGGAAGGGATTAAATGTCATCATAAATCAAGGAGATTCTGGGCATTCCAACTGGAGACAAGCTTTTCTTAATCCTAACGTACCCTTTTGATTATTATTTCAAAATGCTCAACGTAAACACTGACAACAGGAAAAAGTTCATTTCTTTGTTAATACCAGACTAAGAGATGAATTTGGCTCTTAGTACAACTCTTTTCTTTTTCTTTTGAGCAGTTTCACTGCTTTGTCACCATAATTTAGGCCAACATTGTATTCTTCAAGGTGACATAAATATCTCCATAAAATTGCTTAATTGGGCAGAATGCTTGTGTGCTTTTTATATAGAGGAAGATAGGAAGACTAGCTGTGTGTAGGTGTTTTTCTTTGTGGTAGCTGTTGTATATGAGATTTAGTGTTGCTGGAACCACAACTTGGTTAACACAGTGTGTTTGTTGACTTGTGTTATATCCCCAGACTTATAGTGCAGTAAGAAGAGTGTTGTGGGTTTTTTTTGGTGTGGTTTTTTTTCTTCTTCTTCTTGTCATTAGTAATGTACTAGAGATAATTGCACTTAATTTTTTTTTCCTGGGAACCAATTCTTGCCCAATAGGCATAACTGTATTCTGCGAGTTCTTATGTCAAGCTTTGGCATTTTTATTACTGTTTAGGCCTTCCTACCACACTGTACATCTCTATATGCGTTTTTCTTTGCTTTATAGATTTGTGGAGCCAAAAGCATAGGGTTGGAAAAGACTTCATGTCATCTTCCTCTTTATCCGTTTGTCCCTGGGCAAAAGCAGCTTTATCTGTCATTCGTCGTGGACATTTGCTTAACCTATTCTTTAAAGCTTGGTAGTAGAGACTACTGCAATGGAAAATACTGGCTCCCAGCTATCTTTGAAGAATCAGTTTTATTGAGCAAAAGGGGAGTGATTACACCATAAACCACACTGGACTGAAAAACCTCCAGCAGTAGATTAGGCTACTCTGTCTTCTTGTGAAGTCAATGTACATGAACAGCCCCTCCATCTGTTTGAGCTGGTAAGGCAGAAGCTCTTAGCAGAGAGATGGTAAAAGTCTAGTGAGGAAGTGAGAAAGCATCTGGAGGATTTGCTCTCCATCATCTATATTTGCTTTCTTCATACCTTCTCTATTTAGAATGATTGTCATTTTGTCTTGAGGAACTAAATAGTAACACTGTTCATTTAAAAATGTCAAGTACTACAAAAATATATTTCTGCATAACTCATAAGGGTGTATTTCTGGTATTCAGGTTAGAAGTATGCTGAAGGCAGCACTGAAGTAGAAGTCAGCTGATAGCGTAAAATTTCACAGGAAACCTCAAATCTATCTCACACTTAAGTTTCAAAGTTCTCTTGTTTTCTAATGTGTTATTTTGAACATTTCTTGTAAGGTTTGCACTAGGGAAGAATTCTCTTTGATTGCTCCTGGACTTAGCAGCCTGACCAGGGGCCTGAACAAATGTAGGTGTTCTTTAAAAACTGCAAAACATTAGAGACGAGATCACACAGTATCCTTGGTATTTGTGAGACCATTTGATAGGCTTGAAAGGTATTTTATTTTAGTCACACTATAGAGTATGTGTAGGAAACTGTCTAGTTTTATGTATTATGCTTTTCCAGCGTTGGATATTTGATTTTTTTTTTTTTTATTTATTTTTTTTAAAGCTGGAGAACCGTAACACTTGATGTCAACACATTGGGAAAAATAAACAATAAAAATTGGTTTAATAATTAGAAAAGTGGTTCAGTGAATTACTTAAGTCTTTATGTGTTTGATGTATAAAAAACGTCATTCCAATGCGCAGTCTTACAGGGAGAAAACTGCTGTTTGAAGCAACTCTTCAGTGGTTAGGAGCTGTAATAATTGTGCTTATTTTTAAAAATTAAATGGCTGTGGGAATAATCTCACCAACCAAAAATTATCTTTTCTTTCCCATTGGTTCCTTAGTGATGTTAGTAGCCATTCTGTTTCTTCTTTTGGAATGTTTTTGATTAAGCTTGGCAAGGTGTTGAGAAATTTAGAGCTGCTGATAGTTTAAGACTACTGATTTTGGAAGCTAATTGTTTAGACAATTGGATTTTTTTATTTTATTTTTATTTTATTTTATTTTTTTTACAAGTGCTTGCATATTTTCTCCTTGTAGCAACATCAATCTCATCAGGCAACATGAGATAGTTCAGGCTCTGCTTATGATATATAGTGGCAGAAAAAGTCTGTGTAGGTTTGAAAATGGGTGGGGAATCAGTGAGTGGATTATTCTGCATCTTGGTTATGCAGATCTAATATTTGGTCTTTTAGGCGTGGGGAATATACCTTGTGAATGAAGTGACACCATTTGAGCAGTGTGTGTCTTCCTTCACCCAGGTGTGGTGGGTTGTTCCTTTTCTAAATTTCTTCTTTCATTCTGTCTCAGTGGGGTAGAGCTGTTGGAGTTGTCACTGCCCTCCCTGTGTGATGTGATGCCTGTTAGAAAGACAGCAAATCTTGTTCGCACATGCCTTTTAGTTTCACTTCTTATTTCAGTGGGATTAAATTTTAAGCTGAAAGTCTTCCCTTTATGACTAGTGGAGAAAACTTTCACCTCACTGAAGATGACAGAAGCAAGATCTTTGAGGCTAAAGGTCTCTTGTGTGAAGTTACAGTGTTAAAACAACCTTTTGGAACTCTTCTACCAGCTGCTAAGATGATTTGTATGGTAACCACTAAACCAGTTGTCTTCCTCTTGCTAATGATTTTTTGGTTATTGAGGTGCCAAGTTGCTGTCACCCTAGTCCTTGTCACTTAATTAGCAAATACTTTTGTAGGGCATAGGCTGTGGACACAAGTAGTAACAAATAGGCCTTACCTAATAGCTTTTATTAGGAATTAAAAACCTCATTTGCATTATTATTCTTTATGGATTGCACGGTCGAGGTAAAATACTCACTTCATCCTCACTCCAGCGTGAATATCATTGAAATTCAGAATTACCTGTCTGACTTGCAGGGCAAGTACTTTGTATTTCTCTTTGAAATACAAAGTAGAATGGAGGGCTAGTTCCCATCTGTTATCTGAATTAAGTCCTGATGTTTGTTTATTTTCTGGTTAGAAGTCTCAAGATATACATGTTACGATCACCTTATAACATCAGCCGAGGAAATGCTGGCAGTGACTCAAAAGCTGTCACTGGGTGGCAGATCTAATGCCTTTTGTAGTGATGTTGAAAAATTGTAAGAATATTTTCGAAATCATATTTCTGTAATACTTTTTTCCTACAGTCCTTCATGACATCACTACAAGTAAAGTCTACAACAATACTGAGTGAAGCAAAATAAAAAAACAAGGGAAAGAGTTTTGCTTACTCTACATTTCATTTTTTCTGGTTTGCCTAGCCAGCTTCTCTGCTGAAGAAAAATCTTTGGAAAATATGGCAGAACTATCACTATATCCTGAAATTGAGGGATTTACTTTAGTAGAAAGCTAGAACAAAAATCACTGAGACAAATTTTATGCTAGAAGAATACTTGGTAAAAAAAAATAAATGAATATAAATTAATGTGAAGTTGCGTATTTTGAAATGTACTCACCTGTTTGGAAACTTGGCCTCTAACTTTTGTTGAGCAGCTGATAATGTTGAATGTCTGAGGTAAGTCTTTGTTCTCCTCTCAACTAAAGAGAATGTTCCCAAGTTCAGTCAACAATAAGAAAGGCTCTCTGATATGGTAACAAGTGAACCTTGCAATAAGATCACCCCCTGGTTGAATTTTGTGTGGTACAGTGACTTCTGTAGTTCAGAGACCTTTAGGCCTTTGATTTTCTTCAGGAAGAAAAGGTGTGCCAATCTGAGTATCACTGTGCAGTTTCCCAGGGGCAGAGCAGGTGGCCAGATTCCCTTGGCATAGAAATGTTTGTGTGCTTTTTGTCTTGTTTTCCATAATAATTTCTCAAGCACAGTTAAACGATCTGTTTAGTTTTCTGTTCTGGATGGAGATGTGCTGGGTTGGCAGCTCTGGGATTTTCTGTGTTTTGCCAGCTGGCAAACATGCACATTTGTGTAAGCTCATTCATAGCTGATACTGAGAGACAGGTGCTGATTTACTGTTCTTCAAATAACTGTGCTGGCCTATGTCCAGTATTAACAGGACTGCGCCTAGGGAACAACAGCGCGTCCCTTAAGATCATTGCGACACACCTCTCCGAACACTCACTGCTATTGGGAGGGGAGGAAAGTTAAATATCCACAGTGGTGGATTTCTCTGCATCTCGAGAATGTGTGTGTGATGGTAATACACGTGCATGTGTTACTGACAAATACAAAATCTAAAAATGAGAAGTGCAGATTGCTGTCGATGGCGATACTAGAAAAGAGATGTTGTTCGTAGCCTCAGATTCGTAGGGAAATCTTCCTCATAGCCCCTTAATAGGCACTGGTAATGATGAGGGAAAGGAACTCCAAAAACCTTTATGATACGGCGTCTGTTAGTCTTTACTGCTCCAGTTGTTGGGAATTATGTGTGCAGGTCATCCAAAATATCCTGCTTGCAGTAGCTGCTGAGGCCATATCCGAATTGTAGGGACTCCCTTCTCCTGTCCGTGTGAGCTCCCTGTGCCTGGCAGTCACCACGGCTGCTGACCTGATCTCACCACGCTCGTCACACCCTGAGAGTGTTTCAGGGTGGCTGCCTGCTCTTCTGCACTGCTTTGCATGGGTGGGACCTTCTGTTGGATGGTCTTGTTGGATCAGAGGTTGAGGAGAGGACAGAGCTATGAAACATCCGCTGGAGGGATGGATACTGAGACAGTGCTGCTTTGTTAACTAATCCGTAGCTGACTGTATGTCTAACACAGTCACTAATGACAGTTTGTAACCTTCCCATCAGCTGCCTGCAATCATGTCCTGCAAATTCAATTCTTGTGCTTCCCAACCTCTGTTGACACTGAGACACGTTGAGATATTGAGTGGTATATTTAATGAGCCACTTTTTTTGCTAGAGAACTCAATTTTCAAAAAGAGCAGTTCCATGAAGACTTAAATAACAAGAAACTATTTAAATACTACGTTCTTGGCTACAGCCTGAAAGTTATTAAATGTAGCGATTCATAAAAAATTAGGTATCCTCAAATAAGCTCTTTCATTCTCTCTTCTCTCTTATTATTTGTGGTTGTGGTCAGGTGTAGGTGCTGTAACTGTCATTGTAGTAGCAGTAGTTTTATTACAGAGATGTTAAATTGACTTCCTTGCTTGTGCATGGTGACATTTATTTGAAACTTTGATGAAGGAAATGTAAGGAAATTATTTCTGTTTAAAATAAAACTTGCTCTTAAGGTTCCCATACAGATTTTGAAAACAAGTCCAAAAATATTTGAATAGCAATAAAGACATCGTTGATATAGTGGGGGGACTGTGTGCTCAGTAACAAACTGTTAATAAGCTGTAAAAGACTGGAAGTGCAATTATATGTCAGGAAGACTCAGCCTGAAATGTTTTTTTGCTTCAAAAGACATCTGCAGATTATGTAAATACCATCATCTTTCATACAGGTGAAACTCACAGGAACATGGGAAATATTTAACCATAAGTATTAAAAATTATATAGCAAAACAAGGACACAGATACAGTATCTGGTGATGTCTTGTCTTTGGATATTACAATAGTCATTTGCAGTTGTCAAGTTTCCCTGGCAGATAGACAGCAGTATCACCTCCATTTTATAGCTAGAGGTAAAGAAGGAATGAAAGTAAATGAAGTCGTGCACCCAGTGCTGTTCAGTGTGCTGATGATAGCTCATGACGATAGTTAATTAAAAACGAAGAATAAGCTCACAGTTCTGTACTTCAAACTCAGTATTTCTTTTCTTTCTGACTGTGTTGTTAGAATCTGCATAAAGTGCCTAGTTGAGCTATGTGCTGGGGTTGTGGTATAACGATGCTCTTCTGTGTTTTCTTGCCTACGGTTACATTCTGCTGAACTGACTAAAAAAAATCAGTCAGCTTCCCTATCCAGGCTGTGCCTGTTTATGTCTCATCTCAAAGCGTGGATCCATAGTCCCCTGATTTTCTCAAAATAAGACTGTAGTCTGGTTTTGCCTTTATGATTTGATTGAGACCAGGTTAACGGCAGAGAGATTAGAACAGATTTCTATCAATAAATGGTTTGTTTATAATAAATGAATGGTGTATTTTGGGCCCTGGTTCTACATTACAGTGGGCAATGAAGAAATACAAAATACAAAAAGGAAAAATTGAGGGTTTTTTGCCACACACAAACAGATTTACAAAGTATCAAGGGCACTGTTGTCTCACTATTTATAAATTCACTTCAGTTCGGGGAAAAAAAAAAGAACTTGTTGCACTCTAGGTGTGTAATATGCTGTAGTAATTGAGTTTGTTACTTTGCTGAATTGTTAATGCTAAAAGTTACTAAAGTTATCAAAGTAGGATCTTTCTTTGACCAATATGAGGCCTGTGTACTAAAGGGAAAATGATAAAGGCTCCAACTTTTTCTGTGTATTTCTCACAACTGTTTTTAGTAATAGAAATTACTGGATCACAATTACTGTCGGGCTTTTAAAAGGTTTTAGGTTTTGTTTGGTGCCCAGTTTCTGTACAGCTTCTGAACCTGTGCTGAAGTTCTTGTCACGCATGCTGACTAGTTTTGTTTGGCAAAGTTTCGTTATACTTGACTGGCTTCTCTCTTGCTGCATGAAGGTAGAGTACAGTGACATTATATACTGCGATTCTGAAAACAGCCATCAACATAGCAGCTTAATATTATCTCAACTGATGTATTTCTTTAAGCTTCCATTTGTCACTGCAGATTTTCTTAGTGATTTCCTAGTGACAGGTTTTTGACTTGATACAGGCATTTCAACTATTATTTGTATCTGCCTGTGGGTACATTTTAATGTTTAGAAAACCATTTGAGGTTCCAGTTTTACAAATAGTGTGATCTGAACTGAAGAACAGGTTTGTTTTCTCAATTAAAGGGAGCTTTCTTCAATCAAACATAGAGTTTAGACATTCTTTAATACATTAATCCTTGAGGCGTGAATATATATGTCCATATGAGTGTGATGACTTGATGGCTTGACTGTGAGACTTGAATAAAATGCAGCTGACCCTAACTTTTCTTTTTTAAGTTTCCTTCTTCTGTCACAGAAAGGAAGGAGAGAGTTTCTGAGAGATCTTGCATCAGAGCCAAATGCTGGTCTGCTTCAGGACTATTTCCCTGTCATTTAGTAGGGAGTCCTATGATGCAACCTTGAATAATAATAATTTTTATCATCCTAGCTTTATTGTAGACTCAATCAAAGTTATCCTCTACAGCATAGTTACTACAAATGGTCTGGAAAGGTAAGTAAGGTAGTGTCTTCATCTCTTGTCATGACAAGGGAAAATACTCACAAATCAGGTGAAGACACAGACTGTTACAGAAAAGAGATGACTATAAGGTGGCATAGATAAGTAAAAAGCTGATTGACCTTTGCTCTGTATGTCCAGTAACTTGAAGGCTGCAGGCTGAACATGGAGATCATATCTGAATGGGTGAGTGTAAGGTTAGTGAACAAGTATAAGTAAAAATAGTATGTGCAGTGTTTTTGTGGGTAATAGTGAGCTCTGGAATAGGAAGCAAACTCAGGGAAGGTTGTGTGTTTGGGCTAGAGGGGGCTGCTTTTGAAAGGATAGTTTGGTGAAATGGCCAGATGAAGACTGAGACATGTAAAAGGATGAAGAAACAATTGGTGTGGGTGCTATAGGGACAATGTGATTTTATGTAGCAGACTGTGTCAGTAAAGATCTGTAAATGTAATTAGACAGTGGGGCTGGATACCAGAAGAGAGGAAGGTAAGGAAAACCTGGAAAGCAACGAAATGCAGTTTTGGAAGAGAATGGTGATAATATACTTTCAGCTATATAATGATGATTTGGAAAATAACGAAAATGCAATGAAAAACTAGGGGCAAAGCTGAAAGCTGTATTGGCAGATTTATGATATCAGTATTAGGAAATGTTTTTCAGATGCTTATTCCAAGGCCGCCTGGAAAGATGCAGTTAATACAGATCAAGAAAGACCTTGTGAAAGATGAAATCAGGCTATGTTTCAGCTATTGCTTAAATGCCCTTCAGTCTAGGCAAAAAGTGCAAGTAATATAAATGTTTGGATTTTCAGTAAGCATTGACATATCTATATGAATTAATAAGTAATTATCTAAATGATATTTAGGGGTTTTTAAATAATAAAGAACTTTGTAGTGAAGCAGCAAGTTGAAAATTGAACCCGCCAATTTGCAGCCTACTCCTCATGTAAACTTGGGGCAGTGTTTCTATAGTGACTAGTTCTTTTGAACGTGAGCCCTGCTCAGTCACTATTATGAGGTTTCCTTCAAGTGCATTACTCTTTCTGTACCTGGATCCATGACTTCCTCTACTTCTCACTTTCTCCTAAAGGAAGGGGTAAGGTCCAGGATCAGAACATAGTTTGGAGACAGAGCGAGCAGGCAGGCCATGCAGCCAGCGCCAGCTCAAAGTACGTACAAAGTACTTTGATCCTAGAAGAATCAGAGTGCAAAGGCCCCGTTTAACTGCCTGCCAGCAATAAAACAGAGGCAATATCTGATTACTATGACATTAGAGATGGAGACACACTGAGAAGTCAAAAGCACGTGCAGAGCAGCATGGGAAAGCAGCTGTAGGATTGTCAGAATGTTTCTAAGCAGACATATGATTATCCAGACATTGCTGAAAGGTTATTTGCTGTGATGTGCAAGGACCCAAATTAATAACAATGTCAACAGCTTTAAAAGGTTTACAACAATCTGCAGATTGCATCAGTGAAAGGTTTGAATTGCATGAGTGAATCCCTGTTTATGTTGAGTATACGGGCATTGCCTGAGGCACACTGCCTTGTAGACAAATGTTAAATTGGATCAGCGGTATTTCCAAAATATTTACTAGTTCTCCTTCTGGAGTGGTCAGGTGGTTGAAACATCAGTTCCATGCTTTCATTGCACAAAGGTGGCCTGAAAGTAGATGAAGGATTAAAATAATTTGACAGGATTTTGGCAAGGAATGCCAAAGTAGACAAAAATTTTGTCTAGGGTGTGCCTGACAGATGTGTAGACACAGAGGGTAGTGCAACTGATAGCTCCTTCTATGTAGGTGATCCAGAGCTTGACCAAGACCTTAAAGACGGGGACCTGTCTATTCCCCATCGGCAGCCTGTTCTTGCCATGGAAATACCATTTGCCAGTAGTGCTTTGGAGGAGAGAATACAATTAACCATATGTATAGTCCAAGTGATTGGCATTGTGTTGCATAATACAGAAACTGGTATTTCGTTTTATTCGTAATAATGGGTATTGTCCTCTGTAGAAGATGCCTTCCTACCTCTAGCTCTGCTTCTTTCTCCTTGCTTAAAGGGTAGCAAGCTAGCTAGAGAGGAGGAGTCCCAGTTTTCCCACCTCTCCTTATTTTTCATTAGGTAATTTGTTTTTCTCTCAGGTTTGCAGGAATACATCCTCCAACATCAGAACAGTATACAGAAGTTCAAGTAAAATTGCTGGTGTTACCTTACAGTGTCCCTTTAAGTGAAACGAAGCACAGTGCAGTGCTGGTTAGAGACCAGTTCTGTGGACAGAATACGCTCTGTATGCTAGAAATCTGAGCTATTTCCAAGCAAGGTGAAATTATTTTTATAAAACAAATGAACTCAAAAAACCCAGACCCTGCTGCAGAACCCTGTTCAGTCTGTGAAGATTGCAGAATATCCTTCTAAAATGGAGTATGAAAAATTTTGTCTCTGCACAAGTGGCTCAGCTTTCTGTGGATGTGGAGTTAGTACTGTGGACAGTCAGACCTTTGAGAGGCAGTTGCTAACCACTTCCTCTTGCGTATGAAACCTGAAAATCCAGGAAGCATGCAGGACACAGTGGCCCAAAAACATACCCACCCTCTTTTCTGAGGTTTTCCTAGCTTGACAAGAGTGGTCAGAATAAGAAAAAGGCAAAGAACAAGGAAGAAAGCGCTCGGGTAGATTTTTATTTCAGAGTTGAGACAAAAGGACTTAAAATTTTGGCAAGGAACTGAATGAATTATAGAAATGAGCAGGAAATTAAGAGGTAGCTAGCAGAGTTAATGAGAAGGCAAATACTGCTTAAGACCACACTCTATTTGAGTTCCTGTTCACCTTCTACCTCTATTCATTCCCTTTTGGCAGACCTTGAAGCTTCTGATTTAGTGGAAGTTGATTTTCGAGGAAGTTCTGTTGAGGGCATCTCTCTGCCTGTAGGAGTTAAGTTCCTTCACATTATTTCCCATTCCCTCCAAACCCCAAATTACTCCACCACAACACCCAAGATTCCTAACCCTCCTCCCAGAGGAACTGTGCTGATTTAGCTGCTGTGTATAGATTCAAAGCTTTTAAATTGTTCTTTTTTTTCTTAATTTAAATTGGCGTTGTTGGAACAAATCTTCCTTTCTTAAGTCTATGAAAGCATTTTTTGAGTTTTTTGTTCCTCAGCCAAAACATTACTGTTAATAAAACAAATAAATATATGTTTTTAAAGTCTGTATATAGACCTATCCAACTTAGCCTGTTCATTCAAATTGGCTGGATATGCAAAAGCTGTATAAAATAAAAAATTAATGAAAGCACACAATAGACACAAGAAACCTGACAAGTAACAATAAACCTCATCAACTTAACATGCAACCATCCCGCTTAAAACCAATAAGCATGCCAAACAGGCAAGACAGGTTGTGTGCAGAAGGATTCTAGATTATCTTGTTATAATAAGCTGCAGTTCAACCAGTTTTCTTTTAAAGCCGGTACTGAAAGGAGGAGTTCCATGCTTACGAACTCGCCTTTGGTTTCTGCTCTTGGTGCTGGCTTCTATGTCCTTTTCCACCTCCTTTCTCTGATCCTTCTTGTGCTGGGATTACTGGGTAACTGTGGGTGAGGCATCTGAGGAGCTTATGTGCATAGGCAGGGGACAAAGCAGGAGAAAAAGCATCTGTGGGCTATTTTTCTACTCACTCAGTCCCTTGATGTTGTTTGCCACACTTAACTATGATCTTTCCAGTGCTACCCTATACTTCCAACTAGGATAGGAATAGGCAACTCTGAAGCGTCAAGCCAGGCATACGTCTGAAACACGACACACTTTCCTCCCAGTACATCCCCATGCCAAATTCATGGTGCTTTGTGTCTAGCTGAGACTGTTTAGCTGAAAGATGCCCCTTATTTTTGTAGATGTAATGTGCAAATAAAGCTTGAAAACATGCATCACTCTCTGCCTCAGACCTACCAGTGAGTCTCACCTCCCCAAAACATACTCAGCTTTCCTCTTGCATCTCATCACGAGTTCAACTGTTCATTTTGTAACTCAACGTATCCCAGCTAAAGAAGCCTTTTATTGGAAAAGATGAGCAGAGTCTCCCAGAATAAAAGGAGGCAGACTCCATTATTTAAAATGTTACTTAGTTCTCTGTACTTACGTTGTAGATGTCTGTTTTAATTTAAAAAGCTGATGAGAGTCTTAAATCCTTGCATCGCAGACTTTTCTAAACTAATCTTAATAAACATGAATCGATTTGCCATGGTGGTAGTTTAGTGCTTTGAGAAGTACACGTTTTCTGTTTGAGCTGCAGGTACTGATGTGGGAAGAAAATAATGGGAACACAGTTTCCATGAATACTACCGGTATGCATGTGGGAATGCCCAGCTACAAGGGGACTTGAAGGATTGGCAAGCCTTACGCTATCATGACAACTCCTTTCTAATAGTAGCACACATTTATATAATATGGGTCTGTTTGCTGATGACAGATGGGCTAGTTTGAGAGTGTCAGGTTAGAAATGGCCACAATCATGCATTGCTGTGTGGGGAGGGTAACTCTGAATGGTGTGCTGGTTCTGCACAGTTGCTAGACAAATCCTTTTTCATGCTGACACTCGGCAGCAACAACTAACATTCTAGACTAGGTGATACTGTGTCCAGTAACCTCTCTTTGCAGCAGGGGTAAATGTTTTCTGTCCGCTGAATGTATAATCCAGTTCATGGTCTTGGTTCATGAGTAAACACTGAATACCTCTGAAATCTACCCTGTAGCTGTAACTGTCAGGTCCTCTCATAACATGTTCTGTGGAACAATGACACTTAACGGCTGCAGTGGGAAAAGAATAGGGATGTGGATGGAATGAAGGTGAGTTTCATAGATCTTGGAGTAGAAAATTTTCTCTCCCAGGGCATATAAGTGGCTTTCTTCATTTGTACTAAGAAACTGATAATTTTTTTTTTTTCTTCCAACCTCTCAAGCTTTCTGTCATCACCGGTTTCAAGAGAAGAGCAAAATACCTTTTCACCTTTGGATAGTAGGCGTATAGAAAGTCTATGCTTATAGAAGACTACAAAAATCAGAGTGTAGATCAAGTAGTTTGTGATGAAGGATATTTCTGAGTTCCACTATGACATTACTGGTTTTTCAATCTTGCATCTTTACCATTTTTTGTTTATATCCTATAGGTAAGGCACAGAACTTCAGACCAGGTAATGGCTTTGAAGATGAACACACTGAACAGCAACAGAGCAAACATGCTGAAAGAGGTTCAGCTTATGAATAGACTCTCACATCCCAACATCTTAAGGTATACTGGCTTTTTTTATGAATCATATAAATATATGTTATCTTTAGAGCTTTTCTATTTCCAATTTCTAGTTTGTTGATTTTTTTTTTTTTATTATAGCTGTATTTGTTGTGAATGTGTTAGGATCAGCTTCTAATTTAATGAAAGAAGGGGAAGAGGAACAAAAGACTTGAGCAAACCGGAAGTCCACGTGGTTTTAGTATCTGGAGTTTAACAGTAATGACTAACTTATTTCAGAGAAAAACAAGTTTTCACATTATAAATTTCTAATGAATCAGCAGTATGATGTGAAGAGCGAAATTTGACTTCTGTATGTGAATTTAAATTATTGCAAGTTTAACACGATTCAAATAATGTATGGTTACTGATCTTGCAGATTACAAATGGAAAACGCTATAGCTCTCATACTTTTAGATCTGTTTTCTTGTTTTTAGCATTTTTCTATCGTAGTGCATGTTTAGCATTTTCTTATTGCAAGATGGGATAAGAGGAACGGAAGAAAAGTGAGAGTTGAACTAGTCTGATTTTCTGCTCTTTAAAAGAACAGGGTAGTTTTTGTTTTGCAGTAGATTTATGCAAAATGTTTCAAGGTGTATCTTGTTATTCCTCGAATCTTTTCAGTCTTGGTTACTCCTTTATGATGATGTGACAAGTAATTAACAAAATTAGCTGAGGCCATAACATGAAGAGGTTTAAAGGTATGATGACAGTGCACCAAATAACCTGTTCTCCTAAACTGCTGTTGTACAGTTGGGATCCATTTTGATACAGCAGTGTAGCTGTAGCTCTGTCACTGTCTCCAAAACTTAAGAACTTCAACTCGATTTCCTCCTCTTCACTGAACTGTTAAATAGTACAGACATAGAACTGATTCCTAAAATTTGTTATAACCAACTTTTCTGATCCTTGAAATCCTGGCTAAATCTTCATCAGCTGATGTGTAACAATATTATCTTGTTCGTTTCCCTCAGTATTTATGAGGATATGCATCAGAAGCATTTGGACTATCTGTAGGGAGCATTCCATTAATTCATGTCTATTGTCTATTTTTTTTTTTCCTCAAAACCTGGGAACTTAGAGAATTTTTAGTCATAATAAACTGTATTGGCTTTTAGCACAGTTTATTCAAGTGTTGTAGTAATGTGTGTCTAATTAGAATTCTTAGTCTGTTTCCTCTGCTCCAAGGTGAGGTGAGTTCCTAGCAACTCCTCTGGCTCTTCTGTTTATTTGTTGCTTTGTTTTGTGGAGTTTTTTTTGGTTTTTTTTTATTGTTAATCATGTCAGATATCTGGCTTTTTAGGTTTCAGGATCATTAATTGTTTCTTCTATCTATCTGCCACTTCCATCACCTATCCTCAGATAAGCAGCATACGATCCTGCTTTTTTAGTAAGGTTTCTGGAAATAATAACTGCATAGGATTAGCATCGTCAGAGTCATGAAGTCAGTACACTTTATCAGTTTATCAATTTCTTTATCAACTTTGATTTGTAAATCTTATTTTTAAAAAACATCTAAATTTACAACTCTGTTCAAAATAAAGAATTTAATTTGGGCTGGGGTGAGGGAAAGTAGGAAAGGGATAGTTTGACAGGCAAAAAGCATTCAGTTGCAGCTTAATGTAACCCTGCCTCTTTGAATGGAGTTACATGGGTATTGCTGAGAACAAAAGTTATTGTGCTCAGGTCTGAGTAATTGCTGAAATTTAAATGTCTTGCGATATCTAAGAGATCATATCAACCAGTCCCCTCTGTCTTAGAGCCTATGAATAATTTGAAGCCAGTGGTGTTGCACAGATGGCCCTGAAAAAAGAACAATATTACATTGATTTATGGATGAAGCAGGAAAGGAATTACTTTTGGTCTCCCAGTTATTACACAGGATCGATAGAGAAATCTTTTCTGTGTGCTCAACTGAGCAGTTACGAGTGAATGCATAAACAATAAATGACTTCAGTAGAATTGGTTTATCTTTGCATAATTTGTTTTGAAGAATAAATTACACTTTATGAATTACTTCATTTGAGGCTTCTTCAAAGAGGGTTGGTTCTCTGGTTAAAAATATTGCCTGTTTCTTATGTGTTAAATAAGTACCCTTGCTGCAGAGAGCAAGGACAATTCTACAGAAAATGCAAATGAGAAAACTATTATTTAGTTTTAATTTATTCTTTTATTAAATAATACATAGTAAAAACGATGATTTCTCTTTCTGTAGCAGATCACTTGGTGGCTTTGTGTGTTAGTTAAGTGTAATTTTATTTTTTTGTTTAAAACCACTGCAATGTTTCCCGTCCCTTTATATCTGGGAGAAGATGATGCTCTTTTTAAATGTTACTTGGCTATGTGTCTATATATACTTGTATATATACACACACATATGCATGCAAACATCTGTATTTAAGTTTCAGAAGCCTATAAACTACTGGTGCTGCTCCTAGTGTTGTAAAAATCAGTTTAGGATGTATTTCTCATTTTAGAAACACATTAAAAATAATATTTGATAATGATTTGCTTTTATAGTAAAGTGTCAAGAGGTGCAACCATTATGTTGTCAGATAAGAGTAGCCGGAGTGGTATTGCTGAGAGGTCACTAAAAATGTTCTACAACATGTTCCTGCTGAAATATTTTCTGAGATTATTTTTGGAAATTTTAATCTTGTATTAGTATGTAAAGGGAATGATCCTCTTCCAAGAAGTTCTAGTGTATAACTTCTCCTTTCCAGCGACTATGAGCTGCTTCAGTTTGCTCTTAAATTTTATTTTCTTCACTTGATTTCTGTTTTTTTAAGTTCTATCTCCATATTACTGAATAAGCTGTTCTGTCCCTAGCACCAGCTGTAGTTACTGATTAGTCACTGGATCGTCTCCACATGCCTTGAAGGTATATTCTGATTTTATGTAATAAATACATCTGAGCTTCTTCATCTTCTGTAAGGTCTAGGTCCACTTACTGTTAACTTAGGCTGCAAATAAATTACTTTCCTTAGTGCTGGTCTGTTGTTTGCCAGTAAGGATACTGGTGGATTCTTAGGGTGAAATGTTGAGATCACATCGTGTAGTGGTTAACTGTAGGAGGTAGAGGGCTGTGAGGTGCTCTGACATCAAATGGCTTGTAAAATTACTAAACTGGATAGATACTGGCTTTACAGAATCCAAACTCTGCTCTCAACCTATTTCAGCATATGCAATTTGGTCAATTAATATTTTAGAAAGTGTCAAATTGAGCAATGATGCATTTAATGTAGGATACTAAATAATACTTGACAAAGTATCAGTCTGGTTATTTAGGCCTTAAAAATAACTTGTGTTTCTGGGCATGGAGTGAAAGGCTAACTTTAAGTATCCCCACACATTTCAGTATTTCTGTACTCAGGTTCTGATCTTGGCCAGCTGTGTAGATCCATCTTGGTCAGAAGACTGATGTAAGCTTACTTTTCACGTACTGAGTCCTCAAGAGTGTATCAACTCCATCGTAGCATCTTAAAAAATCTCGTAGTCAAATATGCATATATATATATGGAGAGAGAGAGAGAGACAGCATTTTCTAATGTATTTTCCATCAAGAAAATGAGAAACTGCCCTCTATTAGAAGGATTATTTTGGAAAAATGGAACCTCTTTGTCAATCCATTTAAGGATGTTTTGGAATAGAAGGCTCCAGCTTTTGCAGCTGCATTGGCATGATGGTAAAAAGTAAGGGGATTTAGAGCTTTTCTGTTTGTCTCCCTCCCTATTGTTTCCTATTTCAATTAGCAGATGTGATTCCAGAGGCAGAGTAGATGTTAACTGTAATGTAGGAACATTTTCTTTGGTCACTGTCTGGTGACCATAAGAAACTATGTATGAAAGAGCTGGGTTTTTTTGCTTTAGCTTTTTTCCCTAGGGAACAGCCTAGGGACATTTTAGGAGTGGACAGGGAAAAACAGACTAATGGTGTTGATGGAGTGTTCTCGTCTTTTTCTACCATCAACCTCACCTCCTATCTCCACCTCGCTGCTGCATGCAAGCTACGCGTGGAGAACTAAAATGCTTTTCTGCCTCTGATCTCCACTTCTTCCTTCCCTGGGTGTGGGATGGGCTGACTTTATCACATCTTCCCTCAAAACAGATGGTAAAAGCAGGAGTAGAAAAGTGAGCTGAGCTTCTGTTTTGCACCATGTGATGTTTACTATAGCCACTTTAATACAGGTTGGCTCACCCATGGCAAGACTGTAATTGCTGGAGTTAGGGAAGCCAGAGGTTTGGAGCATTTCTTTGCTTCCTTATTAGCTTGGGTCCCATTTAGAGTGCAGTGCTGTTCAAGGCTCGGGTTAGATCTGGTACGAGCGTTATGAAAGATCTGGTGTATGCCTGTAAATGTGTTTTACTGCTTTGATGCTTCTCTGAATGGTGAAGTGCTGTCATAGCCATGAGTTTTTGCTGGAAAGGACTCAAGAAATCTCCGTCCTTGTGTCCTAGGCTGACAGAGAGCCTTAGGGCCGCAGCCTGAGAGATCTGATACCTTGTCATTCTGGTAGTGTCTTACAGGTGTGTTTTTCCTGTTTTCCATAAATGAAGTGATGTGCTAACCCAGATTCTCCATCTTCTGCGCTGTCTCTTAAATTAGTGTATCTTCAGTTTTGAGACAAAATTTCAGTCTTTAGTATCACTACTGTTTGCATGAAAAACCGTTTCTTTATTTGATCTGTACCTTGGGGACTTCATTTAAAACCTTCTGTACACAGCGAGCCTGAGCCCATGTCTTAAGTGCTCTTGTGGGAGCGCTTGGAGGTATTGCTGCGTTTGGCAGTGAGCATGCAGGCAGATTGACTTGCTGATTAAATCCACCTTCTTGTGTGCACACGCACACAGATAAGCAAGCAGTCTGCATATTACATGAACTTCTTTCAAGGAGAATTTTATTTCGTCTCCTTTCAGACACCCTGGGAAAACAATACCATGGGTTGGTTTTTTTTCTGTGCAGTTTTCTCCTTTCAAACGTTTCTTACTTGTGAAATTACCTGTGACTGACTTTATTAGAATAGGCAGAATGATGGCTTTTGGTTTTTTAATATCCTTTGTTCTGTATCGAACAGTGCTTTAGCAGAAAAGGGAAAATACTTTTCCTTCTTTCTGTATTGTGGTTATCAAAAAGGAGTATTTAAGAAAGACCACGCACCAGACAGCGGAAAGGAGGCTTTACGTGTTGTGTGTAATACGTTACGGAAAAGATAGATGAAATGTCTTACCTCCATGTCTTGAATCAAAGTGCAAGTGTAGAAAACTTAAAATACATTTTTAACCTAGCATGCTGGCTAAAACATTAAGCAAGGTCTTAATGCAGACTCCATGTTCTTACCCTCTTCCTTCTCCAATAACAGTCAGTGCAATAAAAGAAGAGTGTCTTTTGACCTTGTTTCTCTTTGTGTTACTGAGCTCCTATGAGAGAGACTTTTGCAATGGTTTGTTTGGTTCATTTCTTATGTTTAATGTTATCATCATACGGCTGAATTTTCTCATACAAGCGGTAGATTTCAGAGGGCATCGATTTATTGTGCTGGATTGTAGCTGCCCCAGGTTTATGCACAGGAACATGTCCCAGTGAAGTTCTTTTAATGAAAAGCATGTGTTCAGTGTCTAGATGTCCACAGTGGCTGTGTAATTTGGATATTAATTTTGCTTGTTTTATCAAGGAGGCAAAGACTGCGGGCTGAGGCTACAGTTCTTAGTCTTCCCTTTCCTGTCCGGAATTTTCTCCTTTGCAGTCTGACTGAACTGAAAGTAGTTTGGGTAACTGCTGTAATGCAGTAAGAAATATCCAGAGTACGTTCTCTTGCTCTTGTCTGGGAGGGCAGGTATTCCAGATTGATTGAGGAATAGCCTGGTTTATGGAAAGAGACTTCCAACCTCTGAACATCACTGACATTTGTTAGAAAGCATTTTGTGGTGTGTTTAGTAGGGTGGATTCAAGTCGCATCCTTCGTATTTGCAACTTCTGAGGAAACTTTCCAGACACTAGTTAGAATTTTGAAAGTGCTTCAGCTTTCCTGATAAGGCCAAATACACTGTTTTGAAAATAAGCTTCCTTAAATCTGCAAGTAGTTTCCTGTTTTGTGGCTGATTGGCTCATTCAAGCTTTTCCCAACCAGAAACGCTCATAGGAAGTGTAACCTTTGGCTGACAAGACATTCTGCTGAAGTTCACCTACAAGCAGATTTTGGCTCTGGAGACAGTGTGTCGAGCCAACAGGAATAAGTTCAGCTGTACAGGACCAGCATGTCAGCTTCCTATCCACAGAACTTGGAATCTCCTCTGGGCAATCTCAGAAATTGAAATCTTATGTTACTCTTGCTTGGTAACTGTATTTCCTGGTAGCAGCTGCACGTATTGTCTTTTGGTGAAAATGCTTTCCAACAGTGTTTTGTAGCAGTACTTGGCTTAACCAAGAGGCTTATTATTGCTTGATACAGCAGCTAGGAAGTAGTTTTCCAGGAATTTGGATCGCTAGAGGTCTATTCTATCAATCTATTTTCCAGAGTCTGAAAACTGAGATTCTCGACACGAAGTTTAAATGGTTTCAGTATGTTGCTTGTAAACTCATTAATTCTGTCTTTATCAGTGTATCTGGTTTTTCTTTTCCTGAGTAATAATTTCTAAATATGTGGAGTTATTTATAAATGTATCTTTATGTCCAACTTTTTTTCCATGAGATCATGATATTGAGCTTTGTTTTTGATTTAAAGCTAGTCTGTTTCTCAGTAGCAATCCTAAACATTTAAGAATTGTTGAACTCTTGCTCTTGGTAACTTGAGCCAGTGTGTCTTTTCTGCCTTAAGCATAGGTTTGCAAAGGTAATGAGTGTGTTTCCATTGAGACTTCCCTGGACCAAAACAGTTTGGCAGAAAAGACTGAGTTCTGCCAGTCTTTGGATGACAGTGATGTTTTTCCCATTTGATAAAGAGGAGACAAGAAATTTAGTTTTGCCAAAATTTTTATAAATTTCTAATTGCATTATTATTTTAGAATTGAGTTGAATACAATTAATTCCTAATTTGAAAGTAGTGTCATACACCTTTACAAAGAAAATGTTGATATATAGATGAAAACATTATTAGTTTTAATTACTTAGCCTCAGTTTTTGTTGAATGAAATTACTATATTACTGGATTAACCTTGTGTCATTAGCATGTTTAATAAAAGAGAAAATAATACTTTCAAAAGTTGTTGAATAGTGGAACTCATATATTGGATTTTTTTTTCCCCCTTTTTGTTTGGGAATAAAGCTATTAACAGCATGCCCGATGGCTCTGGGGGCTGTCAGAATGCTGTGAAGGAGCCTGGATTTCTTAGTCTCGGGAACCTTAATTTGTCAACTTGTTTACAAAACTGTTCGCACATAATTGCTGTATGAAGTGAAGTGTGCATAGATGGTATTTTTAAAAGAGTCCTTTTTCCCTTCTCTCGGAATGGTCGTGCCCTACTGTTCTTCATTAAATTCCAGGAGGAACTGGACTTTCACTGTCTCTCAAATTTAAAATTTGTGTATTTAATTCAGGGAATATTATTTGAGGTGAGAGCAGGCAATAGACATTTAAGTACGAGTCCTACTTCGTCTTTGGTTATAAAACAGATTTCCACAGCTTAGCTTATGCAAAGGACCTTACCTATATTTTTCTTTGGCTGCTTGTAATTTACCAGTCAGCTGTTGGACAAGAGAACAGTGAGGATCATTCATTTCTTCAAAAGCAGCTTAGCTGAACTAGTACTACATGTGTCTTGCATCATTTTGTTTTTAAATTCGGAAGTGATTGAGGCTATAAAAGGTCCTTTTCCTTCAAATTGTTCTCCGCAGGATTCCCATCACATTTAATGAAATCATACGTCTCTACTGCTTGCTTGCAAAGTGGAAATTTCTGAACATTACAGCAATGACTGACAACGTGGTTTTGCTTGTTAAGACCAAAATCTAAATGCTTTATCTGAAAATTAGTTAATCTAAAAAGGACCAATAATGTAATTGTGCAGGAAGAGTTCTAAAGTACATGGTCTTTTACTGAACTTTCTCATGAGGTGTTTACTGTTAATATAAATTTACATTTTGTCACTTTGGAGTTCAGCTTGTGTGGTGGTAAAACTGAGCTTTCAGCTGTTCCTCAGATGCTAAACGTATGGCACATTCTCTATACTTTCCAGAAAAATCAAAGGTGACAGTCATCATTATTAACATGAGGAGTCTGAACCTTGTGCAGTGTAGGTAACTTTTGTGGAATGTGTGTATACTGGATACTATCAAAACTTGCTTTGATCCAAGTGTTGGAAGTAGGGGGCTGGGGAGGGGATGTATGTTGCGTGTGTGTGCCTCCATATTCTTGCGTGGTTAGGAATGGGATAGGAAGAAACATCTTTATGCTTAAGCAGCAGAATGCAAAGGGAAGTGATTTTTCTGTTTATGCAGACCAACAGTGAATTACTTGGCTTAAGCTTCCTTAAAACAGAAATGTGAGACTGTTCCTTTCTGCATAAATCATTATGTGCTGGCCTTTGCTTACAGTAAAATTAGTAACTTTCCATCTTGAGTTTGAGCTGTCTCTTGTGTTCTCTTGGAACTGCTAATTCAAATTATATTGTAGTGTAGACACGTGATTTTGTTTGGTGCTGAGACTTCTAAATAATCACCCTTGAGGTATGCAGTATCTGTGAGGCTGAATTTTTTCTTTTTCGTTCTTTCTTGGCATAGCCAGTACTACTTATCTTAGTTGCTTTAAAGAAAAGAAAAAAAAAAAAAAAAAAAAAAAAAGAAAAAAAGAGGGGGGGAAAAAGCCCAAACCACTTTTCTTCTCTTGTTTCTTGTAGGTTTATGGGTGTCTGTGTGCATCAAGGACAGCTGCATGCACTTACTGAGGTAAGACTATTTCTTTATATACATACTCAATATGAAACAGTTCTCAGACCAGATTCTGCAACTGCTGTTCACCTTGAGTGGTGGTTTCTTTTATGGTGACTAGTGAGTTAAACACATGCTACTTGCTCTGCACTGGGAAGACTCGAGAGTCAGGCCTCAGAACTGTATTTGGCTCTCGTATGACTTTTCTCATCAGAAGTGCCTATTAGGATGAAGAAAAAAAATAGTCACAGTAAGAACATAAAATTTTATTGATAATCTTCTAAATGTGATATGTGGATTACCAATGAGCTGCTTCTCAATAGTATTTGTTTCAGTGACATTGCACTGTATTTAAATCTTACTTATATTCCAGTGGATTGCACATTTCACAGGCGAATCAGGGATGTGTCAGCTGAGTGACGCTAGTATACTAAGTCCCTACCACCTTTTTACTTGGAATCACATCAAGATTACAGTTTAATCTGGGTCTCATAAAAAGGAATTATTCCACTGCCCATATGCCCTGGCCAAGATCTAGTATCAAATGAGAAACTGAAGTTTTCCATTCATGCGAGTCTTCCCACCAAGTTTTACTTTGTGTAAGTTAATGCTGCTGTAAAAAACTCAGGAAAACCAAGACAGGAGTATGCTTTTGTTAGGAATAGCATTGCCTGTTTTGAGGCAAAATCAGCAAAATATTTTTCCTGCTGTTTTGAGTACAGATTGAGGGGAAACTCATGTTTTGTGAAGTTAATGTTACTAATTTCTATTTCGTAGGAACTGCTCAATTAAAAGATTAACCCTTTCCCACCCTCCAAAGACAAGTATGTTATTAGTTAGCAATTGAAACAGGTTGCTGGTACGCCTGCCAAGACCTCTGGTAAAATGAGAAGGTTGAAGAGCCGTATGCCAATTACCAGGATACATGTGGCCATCACTTTCTGTAGCTTTCACATGCAACTGAGACAAAGATGCACATACGTGGGCAGTGAATTTCTTCACCTTCTGCATTTCTAGTTGTAGCTACTATCAGGGCGATGCACACTAGTTCACAGTGGCCATATTTCTAATGTAAGAACAAAGGTAAAGACACTTTCAGAAATGTCAAGATACAGTACGTGTGAGGAATCCTTTGATAGGAGAGGGACAGTTTGTTTGATCTTGTACCTCTTTTTTTTTTTTCCCCTCTCCAGTGCTCAGTAGAGGAAACATTTCTAAGATTTGGAATTGGATGGTTGATCAAGTCCTACAGGCAGGCTTTGCTAACATTATTGCCAATTTCTTTTGGACTTCTGATGAGTTGAAACAAGGAGGTTTCAGGCCTTTCCACTCCATGAATGTGCCCTAGAAGTGTTGGATCTTCATAACACTTTGTTGTACTAAATCTTGGCAGATCTTCCTCAGTGTGGATTCCCCCCCATTCATCCCAGATGCTTGCCATTTAAACATCCCTCCCCACCCAGAAAGCCAAGAAAATGAGCACAGATGCTTACTCTTGGAGAGTTGACTTTGTAGCTCCTTGCTTCGTTCAGCTATTTTTGAGTTCTTGGCAAGCAAATAGATCTGAGAAAGACTTCAAAGAATAACTTTTTATAGTTATAATTCAGAATAACAGAAGACATTCCTGAAACATCTTGAGACCAAAGAGGAAAAGTTTTAGACTGAAGAAGGTTGCTGCAAAATTGAGAAATAGAGCAGCTTTAGTGACATACTATGAAAGTAGCTGTAGTGATCATTGCTTTTCTTATGTGGACCAAGGTGGACATTTAATACATTCAGTACATGACCCAAGGCCATCATAAATTGACGTTGTAGGAAATCCAATGGGACAACTTTGCCCAATACAGTAGTTGTTTTTCGCTTCTAAAGACCTTTTAACAGTTTAAGAGTTGTGTATGTTCCAAGTGGTGAAATTAGTTTTGTTTTCTGTAAACAGTAGCAGCATTTTCATCTTGAAGTCTGTGTAGAGTAGTAGCTGAGTTCTGAAGACTTCTGGAGTTTAGAGAAGGGGACTGAAATGGCTCGCTGAAGGAATTATTAGTAAGATGGACATAGTGAATCACCCATTCAAATATAGCCCAGGAGGATAAACAAATCAGCCGCTGTCTTGTGGCTTTTTTCAGCTTGTGGTCCAAAATGGTGGTATCCTGCCTTTCAGTGCTTGACATCATTGATATTAGCCTGGCACTACTAGCAGTCAGAGAACTTCGGCCAAGTTTTCACTTCTTTGTAGATGAAACTGTGAATTCAGAGGCCCATTGCTCAATTGGAGTCTGTGCCACTGCAGGGAGAATCCTCTCTTGCACTAATCTTTGCTGGACCTGTTTTATAAGGAGCTTAATTATCCCTTCTTGTGTTTTGGGAGTACAGCTGATGATACGCCTTAATAAAAGAGGTGCAGAATCACTTAGAGCTTGTGTGTGAGGGCCTGAGGGGAAATAATGTTTATTTGTTTGTATATATGTTTCCATGACAAAAGTTGAGAACTTGTGGCAAATGTTTGGTGAATGGTTTTAGACAACCCATGCTTTATAGCTTCTTATGCTATTAACAGACAGGGCAGCAACCATGAATGGTGTTGGAGGAGCCTGGAGGATTTTATAAGCCCGTTAAGGGGCTGCTTTAGTAATATACAGCACTTTGTTATTGGAAGGCAGGGTCTGAAGTGTTATATATTTCTGTTCTTGTGTGTTTAAACACTCAGGAGGCTAAACAGTGGATCACGCCGAGCAGATTTTTTGCTTGAGGAAGGTGTTGTTTATATGTAGGCTGCGGGTTTTCCCCTTTTGGCAGCATTTTACATTGTTTTAATTGTCCTCAAATGGCTGTTGTTTTTAAAACAGTTGGGCAAGAAGCAGTTTCTGTTTGTTTTGGTTTGTTTATTTTCAAAATAAAAATGGAATTATTTAATTATAGACTGCACTAGGACTTTGACCTTGTTCTGAATCCAGAGTCTTACCAGTTTTGAAAATCTAATACAATTTTTGAAGTTCTGCTCAAGCCAGAAGTTATGGCATATGCCTCTTCTGAAGGAGCAGTTCACTGTCTATCCTTAGAGTCACAGAATGGTTTAGGCTGGCAGGGACCTCTATGCAAACTCAAAGTTAAGAAACATTTAAGGAAAGTGATGCTTTAATAGGTGTGCCACTCTAATGAGTTGGCAGGCATTAAACTGCCTCACTAACTTTGAGCTGATGGGCACAGATTTGCTGTGCTCATTTTCTGTAAAACCAGGAACTGGGTATTCCTTTCTCAGTATTCAGCTCTAATCTGTAGCTAGTGGTTTGTTTCTGTATCTACAAGAATCTGCAGGGCTTCCTGCTGTACTTGCGTGCCTCTGGAACCTAATTTCAGCCTCTCCGATTTCCAGCCACCTTCCTAATTTGACAACTCTCTATTCGATTCCATTTCTTAATTTCCTGGCACACAGCACCCTCAGACTTGGAGACACTTGCACAGTAGTCCAGGCTCTGGTGTCAGTTAGCATGCGATGCTGCTGGGCATTCAGAGGCCAGATCTGAGCCATTGGCAGGAGGTCAGCGGACACCATTACACACCAGGGGTCATGAAGCTGTGAGCCAGACAGCGTGGAGCAGCTGTGGCTTAATAGCGGGAGTGTATGATCCTGTCCCGTATACGTTTACCGTGGGATGGATGCACGAGCACACACCCATTTCAGGTGGGAGGCAAACAAATGTATTTTTGCCTTGCAGGTTCTACGGGCCTCTGCTGTTACACTGAAGCAGATAACACAGTGTACAGTCTAGCATATAAAAACCACTTATACCTTTTTGTAAATCTTAAATTATTTGTTGAACTCTGTTAAACAGGTTTATCTGAATTTCTGAGAGAGGGGTCAGGCTAAAATCGTGTTATAATTAGATGTATATATATGTACAGAATGAGTCATACAGCTTGATAATTCCTTCTTGTGAAGGAAGTTAAAACCCTGACAATCTGTGCGTAGAAGATGAGGAAGGGAGAGTTGTTATGTATTGATTGAGATATCTTGAAATTGTAGCGCTTCAGCAAATTGTTACAACAGAAGTTTTATGGCTGTTAGTTCCTACTGGATGATGGTAAAAAAGTGCACAAATGCTCTGGTGCCACAATCTGAAGCTACAGCTTTACTTGCTTGGCGCAGGATGTGACGTGTATCGCAGCTTTCTCGGAGCAGGGCCGCAGCAGTGTGATAGGAACGTGTGATCTGCGACGGACAGGTGGACACTTGTTTCAGCCACCAGCTGGATCGGCTGTCTGCCTGACATGCGTCTCCTGCTGTCTTTCAGTCTTGCTTCTTTCTGGTGTACCACCTAGCCAGTTCTCCTGATGCCATCCCAAGTGTCTGGTGTGGTATTAGATATTTCACGGGTCTGAGAATATATTAGGGCAGCCTTGGTTTTAAAGCTGGATACTTGATACTGGAACGATAGTGAGGTAACTGTAAGGGGCAAGCCAGCCTTTCTGACTCCTCCAGTGCATCCCCTTCAGCAAGTTTTCCTTATTAGCTGCCTTACCTACTGTGCTTTGCGGGTGCTTTGGGAAGGGGGACGTGAAAGCGCCTTGAAGTCTACAGTGTTTCCTGGGTGCTCAGAGTGGTGGTGTCTGCAATAATGCACGCTGGCAATGTATAGTATGGACAGCAGAGTTTAATACAGCTCTGTGTGGCAAAAAGTGCTGCAAGAAAAATCTTAACTGCTGCTTTAACTTTTTTTTTAAGAGAATCCACAGAATACTTTGAACTTTTGCACATTTTCAGTTCAATTAATTTTTTTTATCACTGTGTTGTAAACCCCATGAAAAAAATTTCTCCTGACATCCTTCCAGACATGTTAATTTTTATCTTGGGCACGATAGCGGTTATTGAACAATTTTGACATGTTGCACCATAATAGCTCACTGAATTTGACACTGCTGTTTTTACTGTCGACCGCAATTCATTGGTTTAGGACAAGAATGCTGTTACGTAGCAGTATGGAAAATAACTTTTTTTATTCCTTGCACAGTGTATCCCTTTTGTACTCCTAAAGCTCATCTTAATGAAAGAGCCTGCGGCTTTTGAAGAGAGAGTTTTTCCCAGTAAATTCCCCTGTGATAACTGAAAACTTTCCACCTCTTCTTTTCCTCCCAACAGCAAAAATTTAAGTAAGCTATAAATGCAATTAGTGGAGTTTCAGAACTTTGCAGACCTTCCTTTTTTAGGTGTGAGGTTTTTTTGTTCTTCGGTTGTTTTTTTTTCAACTTTTTGAGATAGCACTGGTTGAGAAGCAAAAATACTAAAAGCTTAAAATTCTCAGAATTCTTACAGTTGTGCTGAATTATCCTTTTACAGGGAATAGAATTAAGTTCTTCAAGTGAGAATGTCCTTCTAATATCAGTTTTCACAAGCTGAATCTATCTGTGAAAATATCTTAACTTTTCTTCTTTTTTCCTCCCCTCTGTTCTTAGGCATCTTTCTGTGGAGAGCCTTTGACCCTGGAATACCAGACAGACATCACTTAGGTCTCCTCTTCTAAACTTTTATGCTACCGCAGAAATGTTAGGCATACATTGCTTTCCAGATGGCAATTATGCACTTCTTAGGGTTTTAAAAAACCCTGGAGTATCCTTTAAAGAGGCCCTGCTCCCTCCTCCCCCCATCTCCTGTAACACTGGCTAATCCCTGCTGTTATTCCACCAATGTGATTCGTACTGCTTGAATAACTTTTCTTTTACTCATGTAACACTGCAAATATTTGACTCAGCTTTGGAGATCACAGTAGACTCACCTGTAAACCCTCTAGAACATACTAGGAACTACAGTTCTAAACACACTGTCACTAATTATGCAAATATTCCATACGGCAAAGGAATTGTTCCCAGTTTAGTGTTATCTGTTTAATAGCTCAGGTTTAGTTCCTGGATATGATGGCTCTGGTGGTTGTCCCTCAAAAGCCACAATAGTTGCAGTGCTAAGCTGATGAGCCTGAGCATGGAGACAACTGAAGAGAAGATGAAAGTTGGGTTAAAGGTGGCACCAAGTAGAAAATTAAAAGAAATGAAGGGACTCTCAACTTCGTCCTGTTAGAAAATGTTACTCGTCTGCTGGATACTACTGTCCATTTTCTGGGAAACAAACAAACCATTTGGAAAATTATTAGGGAAGCCCTTTACTTCATGTAAGATTAAAGGTTTAGGGTATTGCCTCATGTGTACAGTCAACCCCTACTGATTAGAGGCTTCCAGATCCATTTGTATTCCTTAGTATCTTGTGCTTTTCATTAGCTACCCTTGCTTACTGAAGTCTTTCTTAGGCGTTTTAGATCGTCTTTCTGACTGTCATATTGCAAAACAAAAACTCAAGAAGAGGAGCAAAGACGCAGAGGAGTGGGGAAACTCTAGAGCTATTTTGGTCCTTTGTCCCTACTCGGATTTGGTCCTTAATTCTGGTCCAATTTGGTCTCATTTCATACGTAAAGCATTTGCTGTGAGTGTATTTCAGGTCTCCAGTAGTATGTCAAGTTAGTTACTTAGGTTCTTGTGAAACTGGCAACTGCTGTGACTTTCTGAAGGAATGGAAGTGAGCAATTGTGCAGACTTTCTCTTGGATGTTTTTGTTGACAGCTCTGAGAATGTACCTGTCAATTCTAAATGCCTTTGTTTTAGGGGAATGAGCCTTGACTAAAAAGTAGGGTAAAAAAAGATGGAATTTACTTTAGAGCGACTTTAAAAAAAGATAAGCATGCCATGATGATGAAAGGTATCTTTCAGATGACTTTCATCACCTTACAGCTGGCATTTTTAAATGCCTCCTGGCTCTAGGATGCTGCAGAAGGACTGCTGTTTAAACTTTGTAAGAACTCTAAGTATGTGTAAAATTCTGCAGATTAAATTGATCCTTATGATCTCTCAGCCAATGAATAGCATGACCTGTGGATTAATACTGTAATAAATCTCTACTTACGTGCTTTATTCTTTTTGTCCTTATTTCGGATATTTGTCGTAACTTTTGTTAGAGCTTCATTTTATATACTTCCCTGGGAATAGGAAGAGGAGTTCTTTCAGTGGTGCTATACTGGTGCCAGTGCTGCAAAGTGTAATGTGTAGAGGCAAACCGGGCCTTTGTAGATGTAAAACTGAAGCACCAAGTGTAAGTTCAGCCTTACTGAAAGTCATCAGAAACATCAGGTCCTCTGCTAAACTGTGGTTCTTTTGTGAATCCCTGCTGCTATGGACTTGGGTATTAGAACTGAATATATTTAATTTCAGGAAGGTATGCTTTGATGGCAGGAATGGTATAAAACTAGAGTGCATATCACAATTACTTGCTTGCCCCTTTTGCTGCTTTTATTGTAGGACTGGAAGTCCAGCCAGCACACATCTGTGTTATTTCCTTTGTTAATTTTGTTGTCTGGATTCATTAGCTTTTCTCTTCCAGGAGACATAAAGAGTCAAGCCTTGCATATACTTGCTTTTTTCATCTGGACTGCAGGGATTTGACCTCTAGAGAAGACCAATGGTAGCCTTCTCTGATGCAGCAGTAGTTGCTGCCCTCTGTAATGACTGGGGTCATCACTGCAGGACCTGAGAAGAAGAATAAGGGTGATGGCAGCAGAAGCAGGGTTTAAAACTGAGCGGGAAACTACTCAGGTACTAAGAAGACTAGATTAGTCTGTAATGTAAACGGTGAGAGATCATTCCCGTTCATTGCAACTGTGTTTTCCAGCACTGAAACAGAATGAATGCATCACTAAGATGTCTGATAGAGCTGTTGACAATCTGCCCAGTGCTTTATGTTTTTGTTCTTGACAAAAAGCAATTTTATCTTGCCACAGAAAAATTGTTGTAACCTAATAGAAGCTTTGAAATATCTAGTTAATACAATCTTTTTTATTTATTTTTTTTTTAAATGCATAGAACTGTAAAGTCTTTTACTTTGGGAAATAGAGTTAAGGTGAACCTGCAAAGATCTCTGTTACTTTGTGCCTGCGTACTGGCACATCTGAATATCGGCTCTATCTTTCTGGGTTTAAAAAAAACTGCAACCAAGTGAACACGTACAAAAAGTCAGGTCTGGTGTCTGCCCTTTATACTTCATTGCTCAGGAATGCCAGGGCTGAGTTAGGAGGAACTGAAAGTATCACCGTTGTCACATACAGCAGCTATCTTGCTGAAAGGAAACAGGCATAGATAATAGGGACTTCAGTGGCTTTTTGACTCTGAGACAACTTCTGTTTATATTCTAAGATGAATGTGTTTATAGTATGGGCCAAGTCTCTAGCAATCTTTGTGAAATTAAGATCTTCAATCTTTACAGTGATAGGCCTTGGGATGTGTTTCAGATTTCTTGTATCAAAGTATCATTTTTTTTGCTTAAATTATTGTGACATTAAAAGGAAATATATATAAATTTCAATATTAGGTACTTGTATGCATGTATGTATCTGAAGTAAACTATTTTATTAGCATTGTGCAGGACCACAAGGAGACCTTGTGCTTTTTCTTGTTCCTGTGTAGCTTGCAAAATGATTCCTAGAACATCTTTGGCCATTTTGAAATGTAGTTTATAGGGTTTTTTATAAACTTGTTTCAGTGCAGACACTTCCCTTCGTATCTTGATTGTTCATAATAGAATTTTAAAAATACTTGTCAACACTTGAGCCATATTTGGTCTTAGTTTTGCACTCTTCACAACATATGGACTGTCAGTTTCGGTTTTGCTGTAACAGTTCACTTAGGTTCTCAGTTTGATTTATAAAAAGTGGCTGAATGCACTCTCAGCAAATGTAGATTGATGCTTGAAGACCAGCTCTACCTCATCCTTTCTCTGTACTATACAAGACATCATCTTGTTTCATCTTCAAACCAGTGTCCTTTTTTCCCATGGGTTCTTTCTCTTCAGAGGAGTACATCATGTATCTGCAACTTGAGAGATCTGCATATGAAAGGCTTAATATATCTGACACTTCCCAGCTTACAGAATTGGAGACCCATTGCTGTGCCATTGATCCTTGTCAAGAAGCACGGGGGTAGCTCTAGAAGCAACCGTACCCTGATGCAATATTAACTGAAGCTTGTTAGGCTAACCAGCTGTATTGATTTGGGTGGAGTATCTGCCCTAACAATGGTTTTTTTTTAAAGGGTGCATGAAAAAGAGGGAAAAAAAAAAAAAAATCCCATTTCCAGTAGTGATTCAATCTAGATTATCAACTCTAGGAGGATTGAACGAGGGTTAAAAAGGATGTAAGCACCATCATGCTGTTTTATCAGATAAAGAGGTCTCATTTGTGTTGAAATAGTGCTGTAGACACTTGTACTGAGCCTAGATGATTGGTTATTCCAACAGCTGAGGAGCTGTAGACTGTTATCCATCACTTTACCTTTTATATGAAATTTGAGTTAAACTGGTTAAAGGTAGAAGTAAACCTGACTCATCTGTATGCACCAGTGGATGCAAAGTTAAATCTAAACATGGTACATATAATAAATAAATTAGACTATTCAGAGTAAGCAGGGTTTAAAAAGCTTGTAGAAAAGGGAGGGTAGTGTCAGTATTTGGAAAATGTCACACTGCTTAAACCTTATGATATAACTTCAATGCTTCAGGAATTATTTTGTGACAAAAAAAGCAGTGCGTCTAAGACAGTGAAGTTATTTCACAGAAGGTACGACAAAGCAGATATTCTTTACTTTGTTTATATTATTTTCTATGGGAACCAAATATTTTTGTGAAATAGTTAAAAGGGAAAAAGGCTTCAATCTCAAACACAGCTTGATGTGCTGCACATACCAAAAAAGTCCATTTAAAATCACACAAGGGGGCCTGGCTGCAATGACAAGAGGCAGGAAATGTAGCATTCTGGCTGAAATTCCATCTCCAATTCATACTCTTGCGGCCTGACGTGGCATATGTGGCGTGCTTGACCCTTTAGTTCTTTCTCCAGCAAAAATGATACAGGCCTCCACAGGAGTTTCTGCTAAGTCTGTCTGATTTGTAGCTTTGCACTTTTGAGTGCTTAAATATCAAAAGTCAGGTTCTTGGAAAGTGTGTAAAGGATCTGATTTAAGTTAGGTCCTTTTTTTTCTCTCCCCTACATCTGATGGCTATTTACTTTTTCGCGAATGAAGGCCAAGTATCTTGCCTGATTGCAGCAATTAAAGAACTGGTTTCCAAAAAACACTGAACAATAGAGGATTTTTTTTTTAACTTAATTGCTGGGTTAGTTGTACCCAGTTATCCCCTGTGGCATAGCTTCAGTTTGGTAGGAAGTTAAATAATGCTGTATGTGGTCACAATGCGTGCTGCAAACAGGAGGAAGCTTTAATTACTGAATTTGTGTGTGTGTTCCTCTGGGTATATGCCTGATATAATTTAATCAATTTCCCCAAAATGCATCTTTTTAAAAAGAGTGATTTCCTCTTGTGTACATATGTAGAATTAGAATTAGTAAGAGAGGTTCACCTTCACAGAAAGGTGGTATTTGATTCTCAAAAAGCTGCACTAAAAAGCTCAGGTGAGGGAAGCAGAAAGTTGACAAAAATGTTGGCTTGTGGAGGACGTCAGCTGGCTTTACAGGCTTGCTTTTTTGGGAGGGAAGTGCTGGCAGATCAGTAAAAGGAAAAACCTACTGTGGCTTGGTGGTGACCAGGTAAATTAAACACACTGGGGACAAGTCTGAGGAGAAAGTCTCTGCTTTTACCAGAAGCAGAGAATCAATGGACTTTGTGGGATCACTGCGCTGTGCTGCAGGCACGGGGGAAAAAACTGCTAGGTGCATTTGCTAGGTGTGGTTAGGTGAGGAGAGAAGGGTGGGTTCTCACAGAGAAGAAAGTTCAGACATAAAAAGTACTGTAATCAGAGACACAAAAGAAATCCTCATGTAAAGACAGAAGCCAAGACTTTGAAAATACGAGTCTAACTTCAGGCACACAGTCTATATTTATGCATGCAGGTGCTAGATCAGAAGCAAGGAGCAACGAGTTATTTTGGTGAGAACTTCTGGGCGTGCAGGCTTTTCAATTCAACTGTTGGGTTTTTTTAAAATACGCCTGTATGAGCTTAAGAGCTCATACTTAAACCTCCTTTCTGCCTCCCTTTTTTCTTGTTTGTTTTTTTTTTTGTTTAAAAAATCTTGGATACACAGGCTATATATTGGATTTAATTCTGATTTTCTCCTCTTGTAGGAGGCTGATTGGCTTGTTCTGTCACTTCAGAGCTTATAATAGTGCACAAGGAACCTTTTTCATGTATTATTTTAATTGAGATAGATGCATCTAAATACACTGTGTTCTGAGGAAAGCTTGATAAATATTTTCCTGGTGGTAACCTCTTCCTCCTTCTTAGAATGTCTCAAGGATAGAAGAAAGTGAGATAAGAGACCGATAAACGTGGAACTGCAAACAGCAAGCTCCATCGTCTAATTCCTTCTCTCCCTTCCCTGCACGTGTGTGGCACACAAATGTGGATGTGTGTGTGTGTTGTGTGGGGTTTTTTGGGGGAGGGATTTTTATTATCAGTATTTTAGCACTCATGGTAAGCCTACTGGACCATTTGCCAGTGTCTCAAACAAAAGAAAAACGTTCTTGAACTGCAACCCCTGCAGTTCTTTTATTGTTGCTTTCTGATATCCTGGGAATCCATCTAGGTTAGTAAAAGCGAGAAGATGCAAGGTTCTCAACTATTATGGTATGAGGTGGAGAGAGGGGAGGTGAACTGCATACTACCTGGTAGACTAGATTTTCCTGTTTGTTGTGTGTATGAACAGATTCAGTCCAAATAGATACTGGCTCATTAACTTTTTGTCGGTAACATTTTTTGTTATATATTTTGCAGTAAATTCAGTTTGTAGTGCTTCTTTCCCTTCCCCCCATTTAAACCTGGACCCCAGGAAGCATACTCTTGAATTAACAAGTGTTTAGTAGCTTCACTTCCTCGTTTCACTTTGGTTATCACGCATCCAGACCATTCAGAAACAAGAAAATTGCTTTAACAGTTGCTTTTGCACACCACTATTAATTGGGGATCTTGGTCATTCTACAATTGCCAATAAAGTATTTGAGCACCCTCATGTGTAAGTGGACATTGTGGCACAGCTGGAGCGTTGAGGCTTGGAAAAGCACTCTGAAGCCGCTCAAAAGCTGTATTCCTTGTGCAGAATTTAAACAAAGCTTGTACTCTGAGAGCTGTTTGCGTGCTATAACTTTTGCACTCAGTGGATCCTTGTAGCTGTTTTACAGACTTCAAATATGAAGCAAATGGGTTATCTGGAATCTTTCAGGCATATTATCTGTGGCTGCTACTGCTGGTATCTTGGTGGGGAAGGTGAGAAAGCCCTTATTTAAATCAGAGGCTCCTTGTCAGGGGTACAGCTTGCTTCTACGCAGAACTGAGTGTATCGTATGTTCAAAATGCTGTCCTTATGGATAGAGCCTTCTGCTCTTAACAGAAGTGTTAGCGTAGAGATGCTGTTTCTCTTGCCTGTGTCAGCAGCAAGGTACTTTCTCTTCTGTGCCTGTGTGCTAATTTATGCCATTGCTAGCTTGCCATATCCCAGATTCCTCTCTGCACTGAAGCTAGGCTCTGCTTGGAATCCAAATAGTTGTGACTTTAGATTATAAAGTGCAGGGGTTTTTTTATTAGGCCTTTTTTGCTTTCTGTTTTTTTTCTCCTAATATAATTACAGGAAAAGTGGTTATCAAGGTCAGTTTGTATAGATATACTGGGAGTGTTTTCCGGTTCCAACAAAGTAAGCTTGTTTCCTGAAGTATTTCAAACCCTTCGTACTTATGGGTTGCAATAGCGCACTCTTGCTATGTGCTTGCAGTTGAAGCCGTACTTACAGCAACCTGTTTCTAGCAGCAGGCAACCAAGCAAACATTAAATTTTGATTGAACGGAATGACAGGAAAGGGATAAATCCGGCATGCTGACCATAAGAGTTGTTGGATGTAGAGAATTAAAGGAAGACAAATCTACCATATTCTTTTCCATACCAGCACTTAAATGTTTGGAAGGCAACAAATGGTTTTCATTACAGCTCCTTCCTGAGTCAGTGCATGTTAATTCTTGCTTGCCCTTATAAAACAAACCATACCTGTACATGTCTTTTTAGAAGGAGGAGCCAGCAAATCAATCAATGCCACAAGTATCACAAAAAGAAGCAGAGGTAGATCTGTGTTTCTTGGCTTTTGGTCCTGAGTTCTGATGAGTAACCATGCCATGGCAATTGTATGAGGAAGCTTGCCTCTCCCCTATGAATAGCTGACACTTTTTAAAGCAAGATTTTTTTCATCCTGTAATGGTTAACACTTTAAAAGGCAATACGTAATTTTTTTATTGGTTGAAAAGCAGAAGAGAAATTGCCTTTAGGTTACAGACTTCCTTTGTTTTTCAGCAACTGAGGAGCAGGAAAGAAAAGTGGCCTTTAGAGGAAGACTTTTGCCTTTTCCTCAGTTCTTTCAATTAATTTTTGCTAGCCACCTGAGCTGTTCAGAAATGTGCTTGCTTCACCTGCATGTTCTGATTCTTTCAGTACTTGTGGTTTGCTCTCTGGCAGCATTAGTTCACCTGCTGTCCGAAAGTATACTTGTACAGCCCAAATTCCATCCATCTTGTTCTGTTTCAATGATAAATTTATTTTATTTGGTGCAATCAATGTGTTAGGCATTTAATGGAAATGGAAGGTTCCTGCAGGGAGGTATTTGGGTTAGGTGCTTGGTAAATTTTGTTTGTTTATTATTTTTTTTCTTTTACAAAGTGGAGGTCTGTGAACTAATTTTAAAACCAATTCTGTTTAATCCGGCAGTCAGTCTCAGCAAATCAACTTGTAGTGTCTCATATTGGTTTTTTGAACATTCTGATAGTGTCTTTCTTTTCTAGTTCTGCACAGTTGAAGCTAATGAAAACAGTTGGGGGAAACATGGAAATTTCCAGTCCTCCCACTGTAGCTAATTATGCCAGTTGTGGCAGAAGGGTACATTGGCTTGCTGTCTTGCAGCCAGAAGCCTTCAAAGTAGTCACTTACTGCTGAATGTGACAGATGACTGTTAAACATACGAGCACCAAAGATTGGGTTGTGTTCTCCTTGAAATGGATGATTTAAATTTTTATTTTTATGTTTTAACTTGTGCAGAAAGCTGAGTGAAAAGATCTCTACTCTCTTCTGTTAGGCACAAGAGTTACCATCTTATTTCCTGCATTAGAAGTGCTATACAAATATTCAAGCATTTGTGGCTGACGTCTGCAATGTTACTGTTCTGCTTTCCAGGTCTCCCTTTAGAGTCCAACTATGTAGTCTGGCTTTCGTGCTGACATCTCTTACTTCTCCACACCGAAAGGACTACAGCTGTGATTCTAGTTTCTCTTTCCTTTTGCTTCCCTGCCTGTTTTTTTCATGGGCTTCTCCAGTATATTTATTCTTTGCCATCTCAGCATTTGTCATCTTGTCTTAAGTCCCCAGAGCTCTTATTCTTTACTTCCCTCATTTGGTCTGACATCTACAATTGCTCTCTCCACACCTACTTTTCGAAACCACTTGATGCGTTGCCTTGGGCAACATTTGGGCTACCATACAGGGGCGGCGTGTGGTTATTTGTTGCTTTTTGAATGGCAAGCGGTGACATTTAAAGCTGAGTAAATAGCAAGCCAACTTTTTTCTGGCTTTCCTGTGCAGTATCTGGTGGCTTATTTATATTAGACCTACATATTGAAAGAGCACTGGTTTTCAAAATAGTGCTGAAAACTCTTTGCAGTTCCTTACAGTCTTCACCCTCAGACTTGGCAATATTTGGAGTCTGGTTTTGAGCAGTAACTGCTGGAGTTATGGGAGTCTGATACATGATTTCTTTAAAAGCTTCTAGTTTTTGTATTAGTGTGGTCAAACTTTTATTTGGAATTTTGAAGGCTGAAATTTGACTGCTGAAGTTCAGTTTTAGCCTTTTGAAATTAAGCAGGTAATGGTACATCAAAATACCCATTATACATTGAATTTCATTGCATTCCTCATTTCCTATACTTGAGTCTGACAATGTGACTGCAAGTGTCTTGCGAGGAAGCCGTCCTAATACGCTGTTCTTGGGTTCACATGGTGTGTTTCTCTTTGCTGTGACTGTTGTGCAGGAAAGGGTTATATATGCTGCTGCTTTTGTGTTGGGGAGTGTTAAAGCCTAGCATCAGAAGCCTCTTCAAGGCTCTTTGATCCTGAAAGCACCTGTGCTTGGCTGAGCTTCTGGGTAACTTGTCCTTCAGCAAAATGACTGCTCCCTTTCGTCGTAAGGTTTGGGAGACATTTAAGAAATCGTTTGTCTTAACTTTCGTTGTAGCAACAAAAGCATGAGGTCAAACCATGGATAACTTGTTTAGAGAGAGTACTTTTGTGGGCTAAAATGCAACGATCTTTTAAAGCAGTGTTCAGTTTGCTACGTTGAGTTGTAAATGCAAAAATAAACAACCTGAAGCAGTTACTTTCAGACTCTGGCAACCAGGTAAACGCACTGTTGGGGTCCTGTTACATGACAAAAAGCTAGCAGTAGGAATAATAGGTAGCTGTTTTACTGCAACCTGATGATACAGAGTTTGAAAAGGTCTGAACACTGCTCCATTTAGCAGCGAGGTCTCTGTATGAAATGTAGTGTCCTTTGCTTTCGTTGTTGCAGCCGGATCAGATCTCTGCTCCAATTGCTTCTACACTTACGCAATGGCTGTTGTGGCTGCAGTAGAATAATGCTTTGAGATGGTGTGTGTGCTGTAGCCCTACTGTACCAGCACTGAAATGTTTCAGGGACAAAATAAAATCCAATATTCTCTTTGGGAGAGGTGTTCTTACCTTACAAGAATATCTTGAGGATATTCTTACCACACAGAGCTGATATGTCCAAGTCAAGAGATTGAGAACAGTTGTTTGGTTGTTTTTTTCTCCTTTCGGTTGCACCAGCAATTGGGAAATAATGTACACAATTTTGTTTCAGTTCTGACAAGGCATTGTTGAAGAGCTCTGAAAAAAATTAGGCCATCGGGCTGGCTGTTTGCATTATCAGCCTGAACTACCGGAAGAATTGAATTATTTACGTGACACTGAGGGAGCACTGAACTCTGTGCTGCTTGCCTGAGGGACAATTCAGGACCCTGCATGTAAATACTACCTGCTGGTCAGCTAAAATCTGACATCAACTAAAGTCTTAAAGATGTCTATAGGAAAATCTTAGTTCAGTTGGTCGTTTGATCATTAGCCTGCTGTGCTTCATGGAATTGCACTAGAAATTAGAGCCAAAACCAGAACTCACACCTTTAATAAATGAGGTCTGAGCACTTTCCAGGTGGCCTAGTGGGTTTTATATATGTGCTAGAGTCAGGTTTGGTTGTTGCTCTTGCAGTTTATGCATGGCATGTCCTATCTGTGTGTCAATTTTCACCCAGCCCAGGATAAAATCCAGTCCTTGCAGTTAAGATGGGTGAATGACCCTGCAAGCCAATTTGACTGGAAGGGCACTGGGGGAATAGATGCAGAGCTAGAAATATATTAGATGCGCTTAACTAATATGGCAGCAATGGATCAAATCAGTAGGCTATTTTGTTGAAAAGAAAAGCACAAGCATGCTCAAAATAGTAGCTAGCTACTGTCACATTTCAGGATGTATGTCAATAACCTTATGGGCTACTTGTTTTATTTTATTAGCGTTTCTGGAGCAATTGCTGTCAGATATGGCACAGTTTAACCCTAACCAAAATAGAAAGCCAGGGCAGAGATTCCCTCTCCCCTTGTATTCTCGTGCCAGGGAGTTCATGTATGGTAGTGCTGTATGGATGGTCTGTCCTTGCCCAGTCAGAGAGGTGAAATGGTTTGAGATGCTCGTGTCACTTAGTTACTGAGCTAGGTGCTTTAGTGCTTTCTATTACAGGTTGGTCAATACTTTTCGGGTTTGAACATAACTGAATGAGAAGCGCTACTCGTGCTATTCCAAGGAGGCTGGGAATATATATGAAGTTAATGCATAAATTTTATTCAGCTTTTTTTTTTTTAGCATATTAGTAATTTGTGATTAAAAAAACCCAACAAAAAAAAACGGCGAAACAACAAAATTGAATGATATTGAGCAATATTATTTCTCTTAAGTGCTCTGTAAGGTCATCGAGCTCCCTTAGGAGTTCACATAAAAGTAATGAGAAAGAAAGATCAAAGTTGGAAAATCTCAAAGCAGCATTGTTTCCAACATAGAGTCAGGTTGGCTGCAGCTCTGTCTAGTTGAGTCTTGAAAATCTCAAAGGATGGAGAGTGCATAGCCTCTGAGTAACCTGTTCCAGAGCCGCTGTGCTCTCCTGACACACGAACTCATAGCATAAGGGCACAGGTTGTTTTGGATCTCTGGCTTGCACCAGCCTGAAATTTCTAGCTCCCAGTGTAGTCATCTGATCAACTCCCTCCCCCCTCCAGCTGCAGTGCCTGGGCTATAGCAGTCCTAAACATTTGATTTTTATCGTCGCTAAGTCTTGTTTGCTTTGATTCTGAAGAGGGGCCAGCAGGCATTTCATTTTATGATATGCACTAAGCACAAATTTCTGAGTAATTAAATTATCTTGACTTCAGCAGAAAAGAGACTAGTTTAATAGAAAATTATACTGCTTAAAAATGAGATAGTGCATTTAAAAAATATCGGTCGGATTACTCTCTAGAGGTCAAGAGCTTTCCTTGCCTAATTGTAAAATACAATTACTTTTTGCCTGTTTGGTCTAGAGATAGTCAATATGAGGAAGCATTCTGTGTCACTGTGCCTTATTCTGAAATCCTTTCCTGTATATCGCTGCACTCTTTCTCCTACTGTTAGTCTAATGTAGAAGATACAAAACAGAATCTTGACGTAGTCATAAGAACATAAAATTGCTAACTATTGGATCATTTCCCAGACTCTAGCATCTTTTGTGGGACTGTCTCCTTTGATATGAGATGGTAGTTGATACTGGCTCTAAAATCTGGCCCGGACTGAATATTTGTCAATCATTCTCTGAAGAACCTTGAGTGCAAAGTAGTAACTCTTATCCTCACCCTTTGCCTTGATTGTTGCTCAAGGACAAAAGGTGGATGCACAGCCCCATGATCAGGCCAAAGGTTTGTGTTTTATAAGAGAAAAGCAAATGCTCGATGGGAAGGATGGTTTGTGCCCTATGTGTCCTTATGCTGGAAGTGTACTTCCCAGTTTGTCCAGCAGCCCACAGGTCTCCTGTGAGAGGAGCTGCCGGTGAAATATGCTGCTTTGTGTGGGCTGGGATGAACCCACTTCCTGAGAGATGTGCAGTTTAGCCGAGGGGAACAGTGGAGACTCTCACCACTTTGTGGTGTCCCCTCCTGGTAAGCTTTGTGACAGTTAAAATGTCTGTGCATCATCTGCCCAAACAGTTTAGCTTCATTAGATGCTAACATGTGAAACTTGCCCATCTGCTGAAAAAGGTTTTCAAAATTAACTGATGAGCTCTGAAGACAGGACCTGAATGTAAGGAAGAAGCTGGTTTTTGTAGACTACCTAGGAGGTGAACCTTGACCCCAGGTCTTACTAGTAGATTCTGGCTTTTGTGTGCACGGTCTCAGGAGATGAGCTGCATCCACGAGTGCTTAGGGTGTGGTTCATGTTTGCCTTGTGCCCCAGACTCCAAGACACAAAGAAGCCCTACAAAATACGAGCAAGCTAAAAGTTTCTAAAATAACAAGAGCTGCAGGTATGGTTTTTAATTTAAGGTGATAATGGTGACACATGTTTTGTCTGCATGAATGACACAGGAAAGTGCCTCTTGAGAGAGTTGGAGAGCTGTCTGGCACAGAGGCGCAAAGTTGGTGCAGCCTGCCGTGCTGTTGCATGCTTGGACCAGGCTTGGGAGCAAATTATCCTGTCTGCTTTGCTTGAATTTTCTCAAGAGAAGTCACTGCGTTGCTGCCAGGTTTTCCTTCTGGAGTGAGCTACTCCTTTTCTTTTGTAGCTGGTGAGGGGATTGGAGCTGGGAATGAAATAAGAAGCTACTGAAACATGGAATTGTTGCTGTTGTGACATAAAGGGTCTATATGTAAAGCGTAAGGCCTGTTGTTGTAATGATTATTGGAGCAGTGGAACTGCCATGTCTTACCCCTGGCTTATATTACTTAGCATCATTTAGGTGCTGCTTCGTTTCACTGTCTCTTGTAACATTCATCTTATATTTAAGGTAGGTTCCTTTCCGTGAGGGCTACCAGTTCGTGGGGTTATGTAGTGCTGAGCATAGCGGGAATCAGATTGCTGATTGGGATCTGGAGATAGAGCAGTGTAAAAGTGTAACTTACAACATGTTGTAATGTTTTTCTTTGATGCTCTTTCAGTTTAGGGAATTGATATCTGGGAACTTGATCGGGCTCTGTGACCTACACTTGGATGTATCACCCTCTCTTTGTTGACTTCTGTATGAGAGCCAGCTCTTCATCCTTTTTGTCCTTGTTTTCCTCACAGTGAAACGGGAGGGTGATGTGATATTGTAGGTGTTTCTGAAGGGTCTATCTAAATACCATCGAGTTAACACGCTGGTGGCTGTTGCATATGTTTTTAACATAAATGGATTGATACAGGTGATGAAGGGAGACATTTTCAGCCTCTCTTGATCTGCGAACTTCGTGCCTGCCTCGCTCTTAGAAAAAAACCAAACCACCAACGTTTTTAATGTGTGGCTGAGATGAGGGCACTTGTGTAACGATGAATTTTACATTCCTGACAATATGTGAAGTTAAATAACTAATTATAAATGTTGCTTTGTCTTTTCAGTACATCAACTGTGGTAACCTGGAACAGCTATTAGACAGTAACCAGCATCTGCCCTGGACAGTGAGGGTGAAACTGGCCTATGACATTGCTATGGGAATCAGTTATCTTCACTATAAAGGCATTTTCCACCGAGACCTTACATCCAAGGTACCATTATAAAAATTAAGGGAACTTTGTAATGAGGATATTATAACTGATGGTTCAGTTCTTTCTCCGCTTACCAGCAGGGAACTGCTGTTATAGAAGATGTAATATAAGACATTTTGAGAAACAAACTGAAATACTGTTTGTAGGATTAAATCTTTCCAGAAAACATGTCGATAGTTTGTATGGGAACTGGAGGAATAACAACTCTGAAGAAAGGTCATGCCTTAAAGGAGTTCAGATTAGGATTTCTCAGAAAGCAGCTGCAATTTTTTAGTTCCAAATTATGGTTCAGTAAAGTATTTAAATCCCTGGACAATTAAGCATAACAATCTAACATTTGGAACAGGTCAATCATATAAAGAACCCAAATTGAGGAGATTATTACTAACATAATTTGAAATCTCCTTCTTGTTTTTGTTGCCCCATGTATTTCACAAATCTTTGGTGGGAAGAGTGACCTTTCATTTCTATGTGAGCATTAAGTGTTGTCCACAATCCTGGTTTATGGTTTTTTCATTTCTAAAGTCAGTAAGATCAAAACAGTTTACCTAAAACTTTCAAATTTCAGAATTTCCTCCAGAATGATGTTTCAGTGGCAGAGTTTTCAATGGACACAGTGTTGGTTTTGTCGTTTGTTTGGTTTTTTTTAACTGCTTTGGTGACAGTTTGTATGAATTTAGTTGGCTGAAGTAGCTTTCTAATTTAAGCTCAGCTAGAAATACCGACATAGGAGCACTAAGCTCTGTGAACAAATTGCCCCAGTATTCACACTGGGCCTTGCCATCTGTTGCAGCCTGTGCTGAGCGCTTTGCTGTCCTGTCTGTCCTGTTATCTGGAGCTAATGAGCTCGTTTAAGCTCATTGGGGACTTGCAACATGGAAGTACTCCAGAACTGTTCTTGGGAAGACTACATAATGTCACTTCAATCAAAAGCATCGAGAAGAACGTTATCTTAGTCTAAAAGGAATTATCTTATCAGATTAGAAACAGCTTTGAAAAAAACCCACCACAGCACAGTGTGTTTGCAAATGCGAGTCACTACTAGTTCTCCATACAGTTTGAGGTTGTGTTTTTTTTTTTTTTTAAAGTTAGGTCTGTTCAGTGTTAAACAGATGAAGAATGTGCATTTAGCCAAGGGGGAAAAAAGTAGTCCAAATAGTAGGTGAAAGAAGTATTTCAGTGAAGTCATAAAATACTTCCTTGGGTGTCCTTTCAAGTGAAAGGTCCTGAATTCTACAAGGAAGGATACAAAATGTATGAAAAATGCTCAGACTTGGAGTCACTTTGACTTGATACACTTGGAATGCTCCATTTCAGTCACTTTGGAGCGTGCAGATAAGAAATGCGTAAAAAAACCTGAAAAGGTAACTTGGGGTATGTGTGTCCCTTTTTTTTTTTTTTTCAGTTCAGGATGTATTTTAGTATGTTTAAGTGTGAGGAACTAGTTACTGGAAGGAACCAAAATAATTAAGGAGAACTCTGTGCCTGCAGCATGTATCGTAAGAGGTACTGCGATGGCCAGTCATATGAAAATGCATTTGCTGAGACCTCTGTGAATGCCTTTGTTTAAAGCTTTACGTAATTGTATGTGGTTCTCCAGAGCTGCCCTACCAAAGCTTCAATGTAATCTATTGTTGAATGTTAATTGTTCAGAAAACCCAGCACTCAGCTGGGAGGAGTCTGTGATTTCACTGCAGTAGCAAACTCGTCGGTGGCCCAAGGAAGTAGAAAGGGTTGTTGAAAAACAAACTAACAGCGAACCAAACCAAACCCTAAGAATTTACCAGCAGTTATGCTGTAATTGGATGGTTCTTATCACTAAAGGTATAGCATCTGTGTAGGTCACATTGGAAGCGGTCAGGATAAAAGTTTAAGTCATCAGCTGTATTCTGTATTTTCCAGTTTCTTGGGTTTTTTGGGTTGCTTTTTTGTTTGGTGGGGTTTTTTAAATTAATTTTTCTAGGTGATATATGCACTTGCTTGTTTTGTTTAGAAAGGAAAGTGATGAAATACTTGGGTACTTGTGAATTATATTAGTATATTATTTTATTGATGAAATATACTTTAAAACTTAGCTAGCCAGCAAACGTTTGCCCAAGAGAGTCATTTGCCCAACAGATTTATTTTTAAAGTCAATTTGTTATAAAACAAATAAGATAATAATCATAGCAAAAACCTATCACCAGAATTTTCAGCTCTCAGAGACTGTGTTTTTTGGCTACTGCTTGAGAAGAGGCCCTGTATTTTACCAGGTTTGCCCTGGTAGTGGAATGAGTTGTCTTTGTTCTTACTAGTAAGCAGGCAGTGTGTGAGCAAGCTGAAGGAAGATGTGATAGACTCTTTCCTTGGGAGAGGACTTACGACCTGAATTGAAAAAGGGCAGATTCAATACTGTTCTATATTGTCCTTCTTTCATCAGTAAACTTCAGTAATTGATTTGATGGCTTTATTAATCACATGAAGGTAAAGACAAGGATTTCAACATCAGCAAAGGTCAGAAGTGACACTGAGTTTACAGGATGGGAGAGGGAGGTACTTTGCTAGGAAACTTGCTGACCTTGACTGCACTATGAACGAAATGAAACAGAGACTTTCTGTGCAGGAATGTCTCCATGCTTTATCTTTTTCACTTAACACAATAGCCCACTGCAAATTATTCCTCTAATACCAATTTTGCTATAAAAATTATTTGGAATTAATTTAGATCTATACTTCTGCCGTTCTTCTGTTACTGACAAACCTCTAATTCCTGCAGCTTCCTGGAGCAGGTGGTGTGAATACATAAAGTTTATTCTGTCAGTTATGGCAGCAGAGTTGTCTTGCTCTGACAGTAGCATTGTACATCTCTATATACTGGATGAATAAACACTTAAAGAAAAGTTCCTGTCACCTGCCAGTCTAAGATTTGAAAAATGAGTGATTTTGACAGCATTCAGCAGGATGGTCTCCCTTCCTCATTGCACCACGTGGAGAGTACCAGAGCAGCGTTGATACTGCAGAAAGCCAGAGGGAAGAACGGTAGAGAAATGTAGGTCATTATAGTCGATGTGGCAGCCCACAGGGGATGTCAGCCCTGACATCCCACCGCTGCCCTTCCCGCTGCCCTTATGTCAAAGGGAGAGGCAGTGCTTCTTAGAAGAGAGTGTGCTGCCCAGACAGCCGGTACCTACCCATGTCGGGAGCAGCTCAGTCCTTGGGCTCTGGGCTTGGGCTGCTGTAGCTGATCAGGCTGATCTGCCCGGATCAACAGCAACAGCCTAACTTGAATCTGTCAGAAGGTAAAACTGGTCAGATTGGCTGTTTCCTGCAGATAGACATGTGTGGACAGGTGACTTGTACAGTTTGCAAAGCCAATAAATGTGGTGTTCTCACTTTTGACCTGTCATAAAGAGCTTTATGCAGAGATTAAGCCATAGATAGGTTATGACAATCAGCCTTATTGGCTGGTTTCCTGTCCGCTCTGCTTATCACTGCAAGCCCTGTGAATTGCTTCTTATTTGGCGCTTGTACTATGCACAAGGAGGATTTGTGTCCTGGAATCAGGAAGATTTTCTTTCTTTCCGTGATTCTCAAGGTCTGATCATGAATTTTGACTCTGAAAGTCTTAGTCATAAAAGATCTAGTCATTAAAACAGCAATCATAATGTGAAACATTGGAAGTGTTTCAGTAGGAGCCAGTGGACTGTGGCAAAGTTTTTCTTAATCTGACTTGGTTTTACGTTCTGCCTGTTGTTACCTACAATTAAAATAACAGTGTTTGGAAGGCACAGGAAGAAGTGTCCAGCCGGCAAAGAGGATAGCAAAATCCTTTGGTACCTCACCCCTCAAAACAAATATCTTGCCACTACATGAAGAGTTTGTTCCAACACCTTGTTTACCCTGCATTCACATTGTATTCAAACCCTGCTCTGGAAGCACTATTGATTTCCTTGGCAGCTTACGCCAGTGACTGCCCTAATATCAGTGAATTTATTCTTACAGTATCCCTGAAATGAGGGAGATTAATAAACCCTTGTTTAAAAGCAAGACTATCGGTGAATATTTGGTATATGTTTTAAGGCTTTGGAGAATATGGCACGTTACATGTTTAAGTTCAAGGCAACACGCTCACTAACCTCAGAGGCAGTTGGAAGAGTTACAGTAGTTAAAAACAGTCAGATTTTTACCCTTGGAAGCAGAGAAAGCACAAGAGTAGTAACAATCTTTGGAAGATTTTGTTAAACTAGTTTCCCTGTCATAGAATCCTCCTGTGATGCTGAGGAAGGCCAGAATCCAGATCCTAGAGCAACACTGCAACAGCCTTAACCAAAAGACAGAGCACCTTCATTTCTGGCCCAGGCTTTCTTCTTCATCTCTTCCCAGCATCTCTTTCACCCTACTGTTCCTGTGGCAAGAATGGTCATGAAAATAGTGGTCCAGGTGTTTTATGTACAAGGGATGAACAAGAGATACTCCTTGGATGTGAGAAGCAAACATCTAGGAGTCTGCTTGTTTTTCCAAGACCGATTATATCTACTCTGTGCCTGTCTAGTCCTTTCTGCAAGCATACAATGCCATTCTCCAGTCAGGCTTTTCACCTTTGTTCAAAGGCTTTTCTTCTTTTCGCTCCCTATTCCTGCCCCATAAACTTATTGTTCAATCTTCTTGTCTGGCTGACTGCAGTTACCCTCTTCCTATTGCTCCTGCTCGATGCTTTATCCAAGCTATTTTTCTGCACTCTAGTCTTTAGTATGTTTAACCATTTCTAGCTCTCCTCCTCTTGTATTGCTCCAGGTTCTCTCTCTTTCCACTCCTCCCCTCCCCAACCTGTTTGCTATACATGCAGTTCTTAGATCCTCATAATAGTCTTCAGGGTTTTTTCCTTGCCTCAAGAACCTACCCCAAGACCCTGGTCTAGGTCCCTGCCACCCCCTAGCTTGGACCCCTGCTCTGTTCTTGTCATCTTATTCACTCTTTCAAGTTCCTCACACAGCATCCTAGTACCAGTCTACTTTTTTCAGGAGTGGCAAAAGGTGCATCTTACACAAAGGTCTTGTCACATTTCAAGTTGAGAGCGTGCCAGATCTGGTATGATATACTACAGGCTAATATTTTTGAGAATGTTTTATTTTCATTATTTCAAAATTTACTTTCAATATGTGTTCTGAATCTGTTCTCCTGAACAGTTGAGCTGTCTTAGCTGAACACCCCGCTCCCTAAAGAACCACTACCAAAGCTCTTGATTAAAAACAAGTAGGCAAACCCCGAAAGAAATGCCTTTTAGTTTTGCAGAATTATGTACAATTGAAAAAAAGGTCTTATAATCAATAGTAGGTTATGAGCAATTTTAGTGAGCGTTCTGAACACCATTGATGATAAAGTCTATGAAGAAATTTTAATCTCTAGGCATATACACGCAAGCACACGTACGTGTGTGTATTCCTGCCAACATCTGCTTTTACTTCCCAGTGATGTGTAATGGCTCACTCTGCTTTCATTGAGAGAGGAGTAGTCTCAGTTACTATGGGACAGAATCATGCATGTAAGCAATTACTGGGGGTTTTCTGATGTAACATAAATTCACTGCCTTTGGGCTTGAAAGTGACATACCCTGACTTCCTACCTTGTATTCTGCTTGCTTGTTTAACACAAAATAAAACAAAATAAACCCCAAGCAATGAACAGAACCTTTGTCCGATGAGTCTCATACTTGCTACTGCGGTTGTAAGGTCCCCTTTGTGCTCGAGTAAGCTCTCTCCTGGATATTTTCCACTGCAGGGGAGGGCCTGCACTGAAAAAAATTTATCTGTTACAGATGATTATTTCTAATGATAGTTGCAATATTAAACTTTTACTGGTATTTTGGGAGCCAAATAGAGCCTATTCCTTAAATGTAATGTTTTTATTTTCAAAAGTGTATCTAGTATTATAAACTTCCTGCTGGACATTTCATTGTCAGTGATGTTTCTTCTAGGGGACAGCATTTTAAAAACAGCCGGTAGATCTGAACCATCTCTAAGTATTCTAATTCTGTAACAGTCACCAGAGGGTTGCAAATGACACTGCAGTAGCATTCCTGTATTTTTTGGAGTGCAATAAAACCTCTGAGGAGTTTAGCTTATATGTCATATTGTAAAATAAAATGATGGGGTTTCATCACCTAAGCACCGCACTTTTAACTCTGAAACTCTTGAGTCTATTTTCATTTTTGTTTATGTGAAAGGGAGAGTAGAGTATTGCATTTGTCTTAGTAGGATTATGCTGTGCAAAGCAGATGTTAAGCTCCTGTAACACACAAAGGGCGCTTTATGTTCTTTCACATCTGTCTCTGCATAAACAGCTCTGTTAACTCTTTAGGGCTCATGTACAGAGCTGCTCGCTTCTATTAAGAGACCGCCTCAGGAAGGACTGATGGGATCCCTATTGTAGGAGCAAAAAAACCTTGAGAACCCAACTGAAGCCGAATACTGCCCTCTTTGACCTTGTGCACTGCCAAAGGAAAGAATATCCCTGTCTGTAGAGGTCCAGAAAGAAAGCTTGAGAAGGTCGTCATGTTTTGTTGCCTTGCAACTTACACAAATATTACAATAGTAAGATGAAAGCATTTCCTTAAAGCCCGTCTTGCAAAGCTGCTTGGTGTTTCATCTCATAGACGCTTCTTGAGAGGCTCTTTGCACTGGACAGGAGTTTGAACTCTTGTGTCTCTGTGCCAAAATCCGTTAGTGAAACTTCTTCATACCAAATTAATATGCAGATTATTTTTTTGTCAAAACTGAAAAGTATCACACTGTCTGAAGAAACGGTGCACTATGCTCTATTGTACTTTTCCTACTAAGATACCACCTCTAGCTTAAACTTGAAAGCTCTTTTCAACCTTTTCGTGTCTAATGAAGCTTTGTCCATTTTCTGATCCTGATTTACCTTGGCAGTAGAACGTGAATGCTTAGAATTGTCTTTCATTGAGTGCATGTGAGCTACCAGTTACTGTGGGCTGTGTCAGTCACATTTCATAAATTGTGTCGTAAATCTACTATCTAAACTGTCTGTGCTGTGGATTTGGTGCAGTGTTCTGCAATGGCTTTGCCAGGGTGAACAAGGAGTATGGTGATGCTGAGAGCTGGCCTTGAACACTTGGAGAATCTCAGCACAGAATGAAGAATTGCCGTCTGCAAAACTTTGTCCTGAATGAGCAGTACCAGCTTGAAAGGTGCCATCTGACCACGCTAGTATCCATAGAAGGGTTTTACTACTAACTTTGGTAGGAATAGGCTTCCATCCTTTCTGCGTTCCAGGAAATTGGTGCTTAGCTACATAAAAATTTGCAACCAATTGAATTAAGTCAGTTTAGTTTCACTACAGTGAGCATTTGTAGTGACGCTGGTGTAGTTTTTTGTTTGTCTGGTGCATGTCACCTGCCCATGGCTGATTTAAGCGTGAATAAAAAAGTCACTCTTGTACTGGAATACGTATCCTAATGGATTTAAATTCACACTCAGCACTTCCTCGTATGCAGACAAAAGAGAGAGAGAGAATAGTTTAGCTTCCTCCTTTGTCATTGAACACTGTGCAGCCCACCACAGTAGAACAATTGATCAGTCCTTTAGAGCAGAAATGTTACGCTAGGCTTTCTCCATTGCCTTCTCGTGGTGTCCTGGCCTCTCCTGCAGGACCTATGGACCCTGCAGCGATGGAGTGTCTGCTCTGTTTGGTTTCTTGGAAGACCTGCACCGAAAGAGAGCCCAGCCCAGCTTTGCTGCAGGCAGCTCCTGCTCATCTGGGAAGGAGCTCAGAGCTGTCAGGCAGTATTATGTGGATGTGCTATCAGTTTAATTTATGATTTATCTAGGAATAATCTACTTGTATAATAATTCAGTGCCGTTCCTGAGAGTTGAAACTGCTTGAGGGGGGCGGGTAGGTGGTAAGAATGTTCATCTTCAGTTGGTGATGTATTGCTGTGTAATCGGATGTGATCGTATACTGGTAAGAAGCTGAAGGAAAACTTGCTGTCAGGATGATGTTGCATTTAAGCCTCCTTTTGGTATCAAAGCAGCCCTGTAAATTATTGCAGAACTGAAGGTCAGTAGAAATGTTTCTACAGACTTTTGGTTATGTTGAAATAGTTCTTAATCTGGATTTAAATGTTCCCCTGACATTTTTGAGACATGGGGTTATTGGAGAATAACTCTAATCCACGAAATCAGGAAGATAAAATTAATTACTGCAGTCTTGCTATTCAAAATGAACAAAATGTAAATACTCAATGCAAGAAGGAAAGCTAGTTTTTAAAACTAGTTATTTTATGAATTGTAGAGGTTTGATTGTGTTTTGCGTTTTTTTTTTGTGAAATGTCTAATTAGAATCATCTTTAATTGCTGCAAAATCTATGGCAACAAATAACTTGGTATTTTGCTGCATAAAATACTCTCAGACTTCTTGTACACTGCAAAATCTCTGATGTCCTCGTGGACGTATTCTGTGCGGTACACAGTGAAATTCCCCTTGTCTGAATCACTTGAGTAAGATTTTTCAGAAAAGTTTTATCCTTCTCAGTTTTAAGTCCACTTACAGTGACCAAATGTTTAAACAGAGGCAAGCTGAATGAATGTGCCCTTTGAGGAAAGATAACAAAGCCCGTAACTGAGAAGCTTTGCTGCTCTGTGGACAAGCATAGTTGATTTAACTTGGTACATGTTTATGAATCCCCAAACTAACTGTACTTATTATACTTGAGTCATGCTAAACAAATAAAACTTTGAGTCTCAGGAGCCCGGCATGTGTTTCAAGAGGCTGGCATGAATTTTCTCTCCATGATGGCAGGAGTGGCTCGCTTAGCCTTTTAATTGGCAGGAAGCAAACTCACATCGTGGCCCGAGCCACAATCATTTCTGAATAATGTAAACACTGATGACCTGAACTTGATCTTTCAGACAAGGGACTCGCTTTTCTTGGTAGCCGCATTATACAGACAAGCTCATGCTCTGGGGTCAGCGAGGGGCTTTTGTACATCCAAGCACAATAAAGCTAGAAAGTGTTTCCTGCTGTTTAGCTAATTAATGCAGGGTACCACTCTGTAGGAGTCAGCAGTGGTTTTGCTGCCTGTCACTGCTATTGTACTGCCTGCAGAAGGATACGGGGCTAGGCGTGTGATAAGAGAATGAATTCTCTGTCTTACTCCACCTATTGCAGGACAGAAAAAAAACTTAGGGAAGTCAGCTATCTATTCGTTTGGTGAGAAGGGAAAAGGTGTGGTACTGGGAATGGCCAAAGTATATTTTTCAGAGTTGTTAATAAATGAATGACAAAAATTAATTGATGTGTTTGATGTGATGCTGCCAGACCAAAACGATCTCTGTGTGTCCTTAAATTGCCCTTCATCCTGACACTGGAGGGCATATTTGAACAGGAAAGATTGACAGCTTTTCCCTATTAGACTCTTCCCCTAAATGCTGTTTTCTGTTGTACTGTAGACTAAAGAATTTGAGGCATACAACTTTGTCATACCTTGTAATCTGATTAAAATCTACTGCAAAGCAGTGAGTTCCTTTTCAGTAGTTAATGTAGCAAAATATACAAAGGTATTTAGAATCTGCTCTGATTTTATATTCTGGTCAGGTACAGGGAAATTCGAAAGAGAGAATTGAAGGTGTCTTAGTGAATTGCACGTATTGCATACTTGAGCAGTAAAGGACCTAAATCATCTTAATTCTTGCTAGAACCTATCTGGGTATGTGCTGCCTATGGCTGCCTGCTTTCTCAGCAAGTTTTTAAGTGGATTATTAACTAAGTGTAAGGCTGTTTGCAGCATCTTAAGTTTGACAGCCGTGTGATTGTGCATGGGGGGAGGGTAGGGGAAAAGGGTGGTTGCTTTCAGACAAAAGCTTCTCACAGATGACTGTCTTCCAAACAATATCTTGTAGTCTTGTTCCAGATTGAAAATAAATAAAACAAATGGTATATGGGTTTCATGCCAGACAATAACTTTTCTGGTTTTTTTTTTTGTTGTTTTTTTTTCCCCTTTTCATTATTTCCCCCCCTAGAACTGCTTGATAAAACACGATGAGAACGGATACTCGGCAATAGTGGGAGACTTTGGTTTAGCAGAGAAAATTCCTGATCACAGGTACGTGAACTGATCAGAATACAACAAGAGTTGCAGTGTGATTGCAGGTCAGAAGCAGATCCCTGAGGCTGTTACTGCTTTCTGATACAAAATTTGCAAGAAATATCCACGATCTTCAGTCTAGAACTGAAGGCTAGATGACCAGAATGTTCCAGGCTTAATTACTGTCCATTCTGATAGACTTAGTGGTGACATATATTGTTCAAAAATGCTCCAACTTGTAGAGAATTTACTCAAGTTTTTCAGTAGATCTAAGGAGGTACTTGAGAATTTCGGTTTAAAAAAAAAACAAAAAAAGGCAACAAGAAAACCCCACAGCAAAGCAAACACAAATATATGTTGTCCAGAATTCTGGTTTGGGATTTGTAATAAACGTCCTCTGTTGATTCCAAACAACTTTGATTAATTTCAGAAGCAATATTCTGTGACATTTCAGTATTATTCTCTTTAACCTCTGGATTAGTTAAGATCCAGATTTATAATAAAGACATATTAAAATGACTGTCTAACAGTAGCTTACCACTTTGCTCTCCCTAGGATGAAATTACAATCTTAACTCATTTGAGAAATGCACAGGTGACTGTCACAAGCTATTGTCATAATTGGAAATAGTCCTTTTGTCATCCCTCCATTAGGGAGATCAAGGACAAGGATTTCATTGTTCTCTCTGTATATAGACTTGTGTATTTCAGAGTATTCTGACTGTGAAATATGCTGTGAGACTTTCTCCAGTGTGTGCTTCTGTGTAAAATAAATAGAAGGCTTCCAGCTCTTTTGACTGCAGAGAGAACAATAAATGTTGATCTTAGCTATGCACTGTTTTTAAATTGCACATATCCTAAAACCGTATCTTGGGAGATCCACAGACTTGCATTAATGTTGATGAAATATCGATCTAAAAGCTTAACAAAGTGAATCTTGATTTCCTAACTAGTGAGAAGTGCAGCCAATGTGTTATCTTGTATGCTCCTCTGAAATCTCTGCCCTTTTAGGTGCTGAAAGCTTCAGCTGTACTCATAGGAACGCATCAAAAAATCAGGAAGGCACCACAAGTTCCTTAAGGTGTTCTTAATAGCCAGTTTTGAGATGCCCTGAAAACAGAGAGTAATAGATAAAGTTAAGATAACTTGATACTAAAACAAACAACATAATAAACTCATCATGTTAGCCACTATTTTGGTTTGATCTAGTCTTAGCTCCATTTTCAAGTGCAGTTTTGTTTTTTTCCAGTTTGCTGGCTAGCAAGCTATGCTTTTCTGAGGCCTTCAGAGACCTTTTATTTTAATAGATATACCCTCAGGGTCAGCTGGATGGCGAGCTGGAGGCCTTTCTGAAGGCCCCAATATTCAGCTGTATGGAAACATTGCAAATTTTTCAAATCAGCTTTATTCTGATTATTTTTAAGTTGTTACAATTAAAGGATTCATCTGGTCAATCTTGACTCTTTTTTAAAAAAAAAATGTAGTTTGCAAGCAAGCTATGTTGAATACTTTCAAAGCTGTTTATCAATATACATGCAAGGATGGATACCTGGATGTCTTGCTGCATGAATGGAGAACTTGACATCTAGCCTGAAACTGATGTCTACAAACCTTTGTGTGTGTAGATGAAGGAGCCAACTCTGCCAAGGGTTCGGAAACCAAAACTGCTCAATAGCTCTGACCTTAAAATAAAGTATTTTTTTTAAGATGTAGGCAGGCACTTAGAAACTAGAAATAAAATATGACTGATTGAAGCTTTCTTTTTCTTTCACCTTCTCCTCCTGCTTCTGGATGTTCCAGTAACTCCAGTAGGAAATCAGTATTAAATACAGTACGCTATGGAACCCACTTGTATCCTGGTGAAAGTTTCTGCTGGTACTTGGAGTTATGGAAAGTTAGTAGCAATACCTGAGCATTTTATTAATGATTCTTCTCTCCCTCCTTTCCCCCATCTATCCCACATCTGTATAGTGAGAAGTTACCAGTAGTGGGTTCACCCTTTTGGATGGCACCAGAAGTTCTGAGAGATGAACCTTACAATGAAAAGGTAGGTACATGATATAAATGAACTTTAGATTTAGAATTTCCCTAACATTAAAATTATTGTTATTTGTGACATTTCTGTACTCAGTAGGTCATTCAGACTAAGGGACAGGGTGAGTTGAATATCAGGTATTTTTAATTCATGGTGTAGAATCTTACACAGAAATAGAATTACCTTTAGCAAAATTCACTGTTATGCTGTTTCCATTCTGAAACACCCCACGTGCAAGAATATGGTAATAGCTTGTTGACCTAACACGACTCAATTTAACCAAGTTTCATGAGAAATGTAGTGAAGTTGTTTCCCATACATTAGTCAAGTCTGAGTAGAAGTAAAAGGTCTGTATGTAAATTTGTGCAGTTATTTTAATTAAAATAAAATCAACATTTCTCAAGGTAAGATGCCTGGATAGAAATGTTCTCCAAAGGTACTTCTAAATTTTCCTAATTGTTGCATTGGGAAATGTTTCTTTTGGAGGAGAACCAGATCATACTGGAACTTTGGAAATAGTATTTTCAATCAAGCTGTCTCCCATGTATAACATACTCCACTTCAGCCCTGCAAGTGCAGCTTCTCTGTGATAAAGCTCACATCCTGTACCTTTCTATAGCTAGTAGTCAATAGTCTGTTTAATTGGTAGTACTTTTTAACTTGCAGGAAAGCAGTAGCTATCTCAGTAATGAATGTAATAATTACCATTTCAAAGCTTTTTTAAGAGTTTGAATTGACCTAATTTAATAATAAAGTACCCAAATCTGTGGTGCCACTTTCTTCACTAACCCTAAGGCATGGAGGACTAAAGAAGCAGCAAGTCTTATACCTCATCGGCATGGAAGGTGACATATAAGCCTGTATACATGTGGGGGATGAGGAATGATGGCTTCTGCTCTGTGGACTTGTATTCCACATTTTCCTGAATTTTGTTACATGATAAATATGGGTGGGTGGAAATCTGAGGAACTCCAGGGACAGTCAGGTAAGTGATTACTAAGTGTCATGGAAATTTCAGTGGAAACTGGTGCTGGTATACAGTGTTGCTAGATATCTCAAGCTCTGTGAAAGACGCTTGTTTTCTGTTGTGAGAAGAAACATGTAATTTTTCTTAAAAACAGCATTAATATTTTGGATAAGCTGTGATCATGGGTATCCTAAACCTGTCTTTCTAACCACAGTGATACATAGGCGTGTCATGTTTTGGCTATGTTTTTAATTACTCCCACCCGTAAGACATCAAATACAACTTCACTATTCTTTATGCAAAGGAGAATTTTATTATTTTTTTTACACTGCTGAGTTAACAGTGGTTTGGTTATATTTTTTTTCTTTTTTTCTTTAAAAGGTTTTAAAGTTATTGTTGCTATTTGTGCCAGAAGAATCCTTTACTGTGAGCAAGTTTCTTCACAGGGAAGATGCTATAATGCAGCTGCTCAGCATAAGGCTGTAGTGTTGGTTTAGTCGTTTCACGATAACCATTTGGGGTGAGGAGAAACTCAGTGGAAGATAAGAGTGCTGAATATTCATAGCTAAACCATGTGGCTGGTTTGTTTTTTTCTCTCTCAGGCAGATGTGTTCTCCTATGGTATAATTCTATGTGAGATTATAGCAAGAATACAGGCAGATCCTGACTATCTCCCTCGCACAGAGGTAAGTGGTTACTTTTATAACATTGGTGGGAGGTGGTGAGTATGCCATGATAACAGCTGGCCTTTAGAACTTCTGGCACAGCTGCCAGAGATACGATGAATAGGTCTTACATTAAAAATAGCCTGTAAAAGGCTTTTGTTCTTCTATGCTGTTATTGTAAGAAGCTCTATTGAAGACTCACAGAGACTTTGTCCAGCTGCAATCCTCATGGGAAGTCCTTTCTGCCCCTGACTGGCAGAACTTTCAGAGCACCTTCCCTTTGTAGAGTGATAGCTCATGTAGACTTCTTGCCAGATTCAGAACAGAGCACTTCTGGCACGCTGCATCCACTAAACAGCCCCTCCTCGTGAAAGGGGCAAGAGCTATGTTAGCAGCAGCTAAAATAAGCTTACCTATATTTTTGCATAGACTGTGCTAAGCACTGTGGATCTGAGCTGGAATCGACTAATCAAATGAGATTCTACTTATTTTCTTCAAGTGCCTTTTGGTTCAGTCTCGTCTACAGGACAACTTTTGGCCCTCTGTGGAGACATCTTCCAAATTGTCTGTCTCCCTCTAGTTCTGAAAATGCAAAATTGCTTAGGTCTTGAGCTGCAGTAAATAAAAGATTGTTTTGTTTCTCTGCCCTTCAGAATTTATAGAAATGCATTTAAGGAACTGGGTAATTTGTATTACCAGTCTACCATCCACTGAAAAATTAACCATTTTAATTGATAAATTTCCATCATAGCAAAGCCTCTGTTTTTATAGCAGGCTGTTAATTTACATTGTGAAAGTCACCATGGTGACATATTGCTTCCAGATCCACATGGGCAGCATTTCAAGTGCAATGGATTGCAGTTGAGTCCAGGAAGAAGAATGGGCTTTGAAGTCAGCTCGTTCTTTTACAGGTATCTTGTATCAAGTAATCCCCACAGGGAATGCTGCAGTTCAGAGTGTGCACAAAGTTTCCTCAAAATCCTCTGTACGTGCCTGCTGCGAGATGGTGTTCACGGTTATTCCTGATAACTCTATGTAGGGAGCCCCTGAAAAGAAGATAGCACCCCTCATTTATAGACCTATGCTGTGTCTTTCTTTGTACAGAATTTTGGATTAGATTATGATGCCTTCCAGCACATGGTGGGAGACTGTCCCCCTGACTTCCTCCAGCTAGCCTTCAACTGCTGTAATGTGAGTATCTTGCTTGAAGGGGAGAGGCCTAAACTGGAGTTCTGTAAATCCCTCTGGCTTTTGAAGATAGAGCTTAAAGCATTTACAGAAGAGACTTGAAGACCCTACCTATAAAAGCAGCGTACGTTCTGATAACTTTCTGAAAGTCCCCTGCAGTTTTTATAACCCTTCCCTTCCCCTTGCAAAAAGGTCTATCTTGTGTTTTTGCAGTTCGGTGTTCTGTAATGCCAAACAAACAGGTCTGGCACACTGAAGAGCTTCTTGCAGGCTGCTCAGGCTGCTCATAGCCAGTTGTAGGCTACTGAAACTGGCTGGCCCTTGGGCTGACAAAATCCAACTGTTACTATATACCAACTTACTGAGCCGTGAAGAAAGAATTCTGAGTTGTTCTCACAAACAGAGGGGACAAACAAATTAAGAGCAGGCACTAAACTACTCTTAATGTTTCTGTATGCTGCCTTTTGGGAAGTGGGGTAAACCTCCAAATCCCTAGCCCATATTCCAAAAAACCAAACTTGGACCTAAATGGTTTAATATCAGTAAGGCTATAGGCAGTGTGTATGGAGTAAATTTTCTGATAGTTATTCAAGTAAAATTGTGATGATTAGTGCTGGATACCTTCATGGCTCCTCAGCGTGAAAATTTCAAGGAAGTAGATCTCTTCAGTTGATTATCCCATAACAGAGGTTGCTAGTACCTTTGTATAATAATCTGCTTTATATCAAGTAAGAGAACCTGAGCTTTCACCAGGTTCAGCTGAAGCTGGGAACATCCAGTTTGCACAATTTAAGTTGAGGCAACGTCTAAAAATTTTTTTGTGCAAAACTTTGCCTGTGACTCCACAGCCCAGCCATGCGGAAGCCAATACCAGCGTTGTGTCCAAGTGAGCGTTTGTAAGAAAAGTCTCACCTCTCCACGCTCTTGATGCTTATTTTTGTCCCAGGCTCTCTCTTTACTTTGGATCAGTACAAATGCACGTGTTGAACGGGAGAGCAGTATGAAGGTGAGGATGCAAGCAGGTGGGGGTGACTGCCGCTCTGGACACAACATAGTGTAACTTAATTCTAAAGGTGTTTTGGAACTCACTCTGGACAAGCTACCTCATTCCTCTGAGTTCGTTTTAGTACAGCAGAGCTTGCTGCACCAGGGCACATCTGACTCATGTTTATGAAGTGTTTTGACTACATAAGCACTAAAGGGTTTGGCTGGAGGTAGGATTTGACTATGGAAATCTCTGCTACTACCTGTAGACTCCAGAAATCGTACTGCATCCAAACAGATGGTGTATGATTCAGAGCAATTTTTCAGCACAGGTGAAATTCAGAGTAAAACTATCCATGAAGAAAGGTAAAGTGACCGATTTGATATTCTCATGTAAGAATTTGGTGTGTTCAGAGAAGAAGGATTTTCTCATAGTGATTTATTGTCAAATGCTGCTTCCTGTATACTAAACGTCCCTTTCTTGAATTAAAAGTGGAAATTACTTTCTTGTGTTCGAGCCATTAATATGCTGATTTCAGCTTAGGGTAGGGTGTGGTGTAATTCAAGTACCACTTACCTAGCAGAAGGAAAAGGTGATGAACATATAAGGCTTTCTTGTATCTTCTTAAGCATGCTGTGCTTCAGTAATAGGTGATCTGTGTGATAATTTGCTCTTAGACATGGAGTTTTATATAGCTTTTTATTACTGAATAGGTCAACAGTCTCTGTAAACTGTATAGCTCAGCTGATTAGCTGAACTAATGTGCAAAGCCCTGGGGTTTTCTATAGCCAGGAAACATGTTTTAGAGCAACCTAAGAAGAGTGGATTAAAATTTCTTTAATTAAATATTAAAGTGTTGGGGTTTTTTTTAAATAAGTACATGGAACAGAGTCTAAAATTTAAGGCCCTCCAACATTTATGAGCCTACTTCTGCAAATACTTATAATAATCTATGATCATGCAAAAAGCTTACCAGCATGAGCTGAGCTGAGGGCACCTGCTGCCTTGAAGAACCACCTTCGATTCCATTTGAGCAGAATCTGCACTGCTTGGGGATGGAGGAGGCAAATGTTGCTCTGAGTCACTTTTTCACTGCTGCTCTTGTCCTGAATCTTACCTAGCACAAATTAAGAGAGCTACTTCCTGTAGCTTGCAACATTTCCCTAAGCTTCCCAAGTATGTAAATGTGTCAGAATACAGTGTGTGTTTTGGTGTTGCCCCTGCCCTACTCTTTCAGTGAAACCGGGAAAGCACAAAAAGATGTTTTTCTGTGCCAGGAAATTCCAGCCACTACATTACAACAACTTTCCTGCTGCTCTTGAGCTCTTCAAGTGTGATTTGTTTGTTTGTTTTTTTTATTACTGTCTCTATGAATTTTTAGCCCTTTCCCCTGTGTTGCTAGAGAGTGTTCTGGCATTGCTGATAGTACCAGTTCTCTTCAGAAAGACCCATTCTGTAGGACCTGCAGGGCAGTATCGGGGAGGTCTTTGGGGTTTGTGGTGCACAAAACACCATTGTTCCCTTTGTACTAGGGGCAAGATCTGTCTGGGCTTGTCCGCTCTGAAAAAGCCTTTGGAGGGCTGGAAACAGGAATCAAGTTGAGCGGAATCTCTTTTAATAGTGTAATGAGGTTAACTTTCAGCTGCTGCGTTAGGCGTTGCTACCTACCGTGGTTAAACCTGTAACATACATACAGGGTCAATGTTCAAAATGATGAAATGCCTTCTAAGTTACTACTTGTACTAGAGGGCAAGCAGCTTAATTTAATTTTCGTGTTGGACTTTGTTTAGAGATCCATTTCTACTAGGGTGAATAAACAAATACACACTGATAAATACAAACGGAATACATACTGATGGGGGGGTGGGCAGATATTTTACTCAGGCAAAGATGGGTATTTTTCCTCTTGGATTACTTTGACAAATTATATAACCAATCTTGCTTCCTCACAAGACAGACCAGTACACCGAGTAGTAAGGCTAAGTAGGATAGGATACTACGCTTCCCCTGCTTTGCTTAGTTGATTTTGCGATGTCCCTCTGTCTACTCTGTGAGTAGCGTAGCGTGGACAAACCCACGTGAACTTAACTCGGCTGGTGTGTATTCACAGATGGATCCAAAGTTGCGTCCTTCATTTACTGACATTGTCAAAACACTGGAGGAGATTTTAAACCGTGTGAGAAATGAGGACTTGGAGAGAGAGAGAAAGTTTTTGAACCTTGACAACAGTGAGAGAAAGCCCAAAGGTAAGTGTCTGTATCGTATGACCATAGCTGCAGACTAATAGCAAGAGGGCCCAATGCTTCTTATTTTGAAGACTGGAATTTCAGCTATATATGGTACTATTTATAGCTTATGAACGATTTTACTTAAAGCCTGAAAATTATTCTGAAACAATGGTATATACTTTGCACTGCAGAGTGTCCTTTGGGGAAAAAAAATAGCTAACTGTTTCGTAAAGTGCTTCAAAAGATTCTGCCCACGAGATCTTGAGGGGAAATTTAGAGTTCACTTGGGAATGGTTTTGTAAGTTGCTAGTAGTATATGCAAATCCATCCACTTTTGCTTTGTCCCTGCCGTACTTAGTGCATATGCATAATTTCTTTGGTGTGTGTTACATGTAACACTTAGAAGCTTCTTAAATTCCTTTAGGAGGAAGAGCAGAGAAGATGGAAGAGTATTATAAAGTACCTAGAAATACTCTGAAAGACTGGGGAAAAGATGAATCCCAGATCTGCTTGGGAACGCTGGCCTTGAAGGGCTTTCTCTAAAGCTGTCTAGTGCCATCTGGTGTGGGGAGCAAACTGCAAACACTTCTTGTAGGTTGGGGCATATTCTGACTTGATTATCTTTTATGTTAGGAGACTTCTGGGTTTGGAAACTTAGAGTACAGTCAAAATAGTTTCTCATATTGTGTATATATAAATACACAGTATATGTACACGTACCTATGTATCTATCTGTGATATGGTTGCAGATTGAAATAAGTTCTGTAGTTTAGATCACATGGAGTGCATGCATGTGGTAGTTCTCTCACACCTGGAAAGAGGTGTGACTTAAAAAGGAATTTTGGTTGGTTGGTTTGGTTTGTTGTTGAGTTTTTTTTATTATTATTATTCTTTTATTTTCATTTTCCTAGCATTCTCCCTTTTGGAGTACATGTCAGATATCCGTCTTCTTGGAGAAGTGTTACATTCTGTTCTTTGACTTGCATAGTCTTTCCTAGGCGGAGTGACTACAGTCTAAACTGTGGCAGCATTTAAAGCAAAAAAGGGAAATTTGTATGTGCTTATTCTGGAAATGGTATTCAAAAGGAGATACCACTTCTTTATATCCATTTGTTATTGCTCTACCACAGCTCTTCAGAGAGCCCCTGAGAGCCAGTGGCATGTTCCAAACACTCAAGGAGTTAGGGTCTTTTCCTCAACAACTACAGTTTTCCTATCCTGTTCTAGTAATAGAACTTTTTTTATATATATATGTATGTGTGTGCACAGATGCACAAATAAATACACTCACACATGTACAACTTTTTAACTCCTGTTCATTAGGGTCAAACTCTCATATATCCCTACTTTCCATATTGGATAATGCACTGAATGAAGCCCGGGATGGAACAATTTAAACTCGTTGTGGTATCAAGAGGGGCATTTATTTTAGTCTTAGACTTTTCCCATCAGGGTGTAAAAGTCCCAATGCCTTTGGCAGCTATGTTTTGTATTTGTTCTCTTTCATGGTCAGTATCATCAACAGATCTTGGGCAACCTCTACTGGAAGCCAGAGTGATAAAGGTAGAAACATGCAAATTGTTGTTCTCCAAGATGGCACTCTGTGCCGTCTCTGCTGTGTCAGTGCACTGGCAGTGAGGAGGTTTGAAAGGGCCCTAAAATACAGAGCTTGGTTACAGGAGGGAAAGATTCCCTCATTCCTCCCAAATTTTTGCACAGTTTCTTTTCCTTCACTTTTTTCCTGAAGACAATATTGTCTTGCCAAATTAGCAACCCCCGTAACGTGGGTGGCAAGTTTGATTATAACATGATAAAGGAGTGGTCCAGTTTCAGCACGTGGGTAAGTAAGATGGCATTAACTGAACCTGCATTTTCTCAAGTCTTCAAGAGGACTTTTAATTAGCCTGAGGTATGAGTAAAGAGGAGAGAATATTAAATGTAGTTTTGCCTGCCTTACATTTAAAAGGTCCTGTGAACATGGCTGCCAAATCTCCACTTTTGAAACCAATACAGAGGCGAAGAGAATGGTGTACTCGTGTATGTGCGGGAGCTTGTAAGGAATGAGCAGACATGTGCTTATGGAAGACGCTTTGGAACATCAGAAATGCAGCTTTTCCTTTACAGTTGTCATGAGGCCTTGAGCAGACGTGGGTATATAGCTCCTTTAAGCTAAGAGTATTTCTCTTCTTCTACTCAGGGTCAATTGAAAAAGGACCGGGAGTAAAACGTTTGAGTTCCCTGGATGATAAGATCCCACCCAAGTCACCTCGTCCACGCCGGAATATCTGGTTGTCACGCAGCCAGTCGGATATCTTCTCCCGCAAGCCTTCCAGGAAGATAAATGTGCAAGACCCCTACTATACACCGAACAAAGGATTAGGCCGGAAAGTTAATCCCTTCAGTGCTCGGGAGGACCTCAAGGGGGGGAAGATCAAATTCTTTGACATGCCAAGCAAGTCTGTGATTTCCCTCGTGTTTGACTTGCACTCTCCAGAGGCAGGTGGGAGCCTGAAAGCCAGCCAGTCCCAGTTCCGGCAGGCGTATAGCGCCGACTGGCAAGAATTTTCCATTTTTCCCGGGAGGAGATGCAGATCGCTTCCGCTCTCTCCAGAACTGCCGCACAAGGAATATGGCCTGTTTGGGGGACTGTCTTCAACTGTCAGCAGGTGTGACCCAGCCCAGCTAGGTGCAGAGGTTCGGCAAAAACTCCTGAGTAGCAGTAAATACGGTGTGTCAGAGATTCCCCCCTTTCAAGCCAAGCCTCACAGGCCAGAATTTCTTCCTGTAGCGGGACAAGAGGAGGATATGGACTGTTCAGATGGGCCAGTGGCCCAGGAGGAAAATGGCTTTTGCCCTGTTGAGAACACATGCGGAGATCCGGGACGTAATCAACAGTTAGTGCTGGCCCAGCCTGAGCCACTGTCTTACAAAAAGCTCCCAGTTGAGAATTCAGTGAACTCTGAGGGACGTGCCTCCTTACAAGTGTTTGCGGGCTGTCTTCCTTCTGAAGAGATGGAGGTGGAAGATGACCTACTGAAAAATAGTCCGCTAGATTCTACAAAGCCTCTGTTCAGTATTAGTCCTTCCACCGAGCTGAAGAGAGAGACGTGGCCCTTCAGGGAGCAGGATGGAGACAGCCCAGCCCCTCTGTCTCAGACCTCCTCCTCCAACATCTCAGCAAGCGGCAGCATGCAGTCAGCTTGTGACATATGAAGAGAGGGCTCAAACTGAACATGTCCTTGAGGGAACAGTTGTTCCCAGTTGCTTCAACTCTGTTTTTCTCTAGTGCTGGGCTTCACGTTCGAAAGAGACTCAGCAGATAGTAGAAACTGGCCGTCAGATAGCTGCAGACAGCATCTGGAGAGACTGATTATTTCAAACTGTACTTATTCCCTTCCCTGATTTGCATTAGAAAGGGGACTACTCCAGCCAGAATGGCCATGTGGGCCCCACAAGTCCTTCCGAGAGGCAGCAGCCAGAGCAAGCACCAAGTGAACAGTTTGACTGGATTCCAGAATGGTGCATTTCAAGGCCTTAAGCTCCACGTTGGGTAGAAAGAGTGACCCTTAGGTTCTCCCTCTTCCTCTCACTGACCAGCTGCTCTAAACCACTGCAGATTTTGTGTTAACGTTCTGCAGCAGCGCACGTGAGTCGGAGCCTCTGTTTTAGGAACAGGCACAGAGATCTTTCAGAGCTATGTTGAGCAGACAGGAATGCTCTCTGGTCCCAGAGCTGTTGTGAATGCTGTTGCAGCATTCAACAAGCTCTTCTTTCAGCAGCAAAAACAAAAGCCCTCGTGCTGGTTGCAATCTGCAGACTGAGTCACATGACAAGTACTTTGCGATTAACAAGAAGAATCTGTTCCCTGATGTTGCATTTCCCCTTGGGATTTGGTAATGATGTGTAATGAGTTAGTGCAGGGAAGCAGGATGTGGTAAGCACTGCTGTCTTCCTTGCACCACTCTTCAAGTACCTCGGCCCAAATGTGGGGAAAGACTTGCCCAAGGCACAAGAAGAGAGTCATATTCCAGGCATTGTCATTTCTGGGCTTCTGGACAAACTGCTGGTGAAAGTACCAGTTGTACTGAGCTTTTGGGAGGCGTGGGCTCGTATCTCTGAAGAGCTGAACGGACATCGTGATCTGTTTCCACAGGCTAGTTAGTTAAATACAATTCTCTACGTCACAGTTGACTATTATTGCTCAGCTAGAAGGGTCACATTCCCCTCCCTCTCTGGTACGACAGCCCATCTCATTGACATCACTGCAGTTATGACGGCTCCTTATTTATAACCAGCCTGCCTGATAGAGGACAGGAATCCCCTGGTCGGGGGAAGCTGCTGGCAATGTTGCAGCCACCCACACGAGTACTCTTGGAGAGGACAGACAGTAAACTGACAGAAGGGCTTTGAATTGTCAAACTGAAGAAAATTAGCTTGTCCCGAATTCACTTTTTCTTGTACAGAAAGAAGCTGAATAGGATGATCTTTTTTATTTTTATTTCTTCCCTCCACCAGCAGGTACATGTGAAAAACACAGCGGCATAAGGTTTAATGCTGCTTGCTGGAACCAGCATCAGAGATCCCTGCTCTGGGATGTGATGTATGGGAAAGCTTGTGTTGTGATCACATCTGTGCAGCATCCTGCCCTTTTATCGCTGTCCCAATGGCTTGGGATTTAAATATTTCTGATTTTTGTTTTGTTTTGTTTTGTTTTTAAACCTATATTATCATTCCTAAGTGAGGTATGCATTGCATGCCTGCTGAGCAGATGGTGATGCAGTGGAGTCCAGAATTTCACTGTTACACTCTCTTCCTGCTCTCTTCTAAGGATGGAAAATGTAAGCTAGTCTCTAATGGAAGCCAGATTATTCCTATGCTTTTCCTATCTCAAAGAACGGATGAAGGAGAAAGCCTTAGTTCTTTCTTGGCTAAGATGCTTATCTCTGCAGAGGTGTAGGTAGCTATTCTGCCATTTAGAACTGTAACTTCCTCTCATGAAGTATGTGTTGACCTGGGCAGCAGTTATCCCTCTGCAGTGGCTGTGAAGAATTACGGGAGAAACCCAGTGTCACCGAGTTACTTAGCACAGTCCATGCCAGATTAGGCAGCTGTTAGCAGCTGGAAAGAGAAAATGCCTATCCTACCAAGATCACCCCTTCTGGCCCACACCTCTCTGCCTCTTGAAGGTGCTGATCTGTAGAATAGTCTGTCGTGTGTATCCTGTCTGCAGAGTGTAGAGCAGCTTCTGTGGCTGGCACTGCGTGTGTGTCATTTCCTTTGAGGACAGGGATAGTCAGCAGCACTCAATTGCCAGCTAGTTGCCTGCCTGGTGCCTGCTTTTTTTGTTTGGTTTGTTTTTTTTCTTTCTTTGCTTTTCTTTTTTTTTTAATCTTTTTATCTTTTATGCAATTGTAATGTTTTGGGAGGGAAACCATCAGCACCAGCTTCTGTTGTCACAAGATAAGGTTTAGGTGTGTGACTTCAGACAAATAAGCAATAATCAGGAGTAGTTTACTCCTGGATCACCAGGCTGCGAGGAAGCTCCCCAGCATCCTACAGCTGCCTGCAGCCTCACCAGAGAGCACACGCACGCCCCTGGCTGTCTGTGGCTGGCATTAGCCCTGGCTGTCAGCGCTGACACCTCATCATGGAGCCTGTTGTCCCCTCTCTGACGTTGACTGCAAAGCCTGTGCGGTCGGCTTGGGCGGCCATCGCAGTGACCTCGCCTGTTTTCTTACACCACCGTCTCTTAAAACGTTTCCCTACCCTGAATAGCTCTCTTACAAAAGCCACACGGCTAAAATGTTATTTTCTGAAGTGTCCACTCTAAGTGCAGCCAGCTGACATGCATAGGGCACATCTATCAACTCTTCTAGCTCTTTGTACTGGGCTGGAGATGTCAGAAAGAGAAACCAAGGAACAGCGGCTCTGGCTTTTCCCGGATTCTTGGTCTGCATGGAAAAAAAGGTGCATGTCTGAAACTAAAGTAAAAGGCCATTTAAAAACAGCAAAGGGCTTGCTAAAAAGCCCCGTGTTTCCAAGGGTCTGGATGTAGTTGGACTCGCTACATCTCCTCCCTTTCGTTGTGTAAAGCTGAATCTAGGTTGCACCTAGTAACTAGCCCTAGGATTTCTGCCTAACTGAGGGTGCTTTTCTACAGGGGGCCATTTTCTGACAGCTACTGATGAACATGGATATGAACATGTGGTTGGCAAACTTCTTGTTTTATAGTGATGTGACAAAGTTTTGTTGTGATTGGATTTTATCATGATTTTTGACTTACGGGAACTGTTCTTTGCTCTTTTAAAACACTTTCTACACATCGCTGGGTTCCCTGCAGAGATCAAAGATGTTTTTAATTCACTTTAAATCTTTCTATGTTGAATTCATTTAAATGTCTGTCATAAGCTATTTTTGTTGTGGTTGCAGGTTGATAAAATGCAACTAAGAGAATGGGTGTGAATTGCTGCCCCTCAAAAGCAGTGCAGACAAGGGGCTGTAGAAGACTTACACTTGTTGGAGAGGCATTGATGTGTTACGTGTAACAGAACATTGGTATTTTTGCCAGTACAACTAAAGACACTTGAATAATTCCTGTTTGCACTTAATGCTGTTGTTTATATTGCATGTCACTACATTTCTATGCAAAACAAGTAACCTTTTTTTTTTGGGGGGGGGG
>VWZK01012361.1:307372-330257 GCA_013396935.1 Baryphthengus martii
AAGGGCGCATCGCCCCGCGGAGGTGCCCGGTGGCGGGAGGGCCGGGGGTGGGGAGCGTTCTCTCCGGGGCACGGCGTCGCCAGCCTGGGCAGCTTACCGGTGTTCGCTGCATCCGCGTAAGGCTCGGTGCTCGTCCGTATGGCAGCGGCTCTGTCGGGCTGACTCTTGTGGCTGTGCGGTGCTACAGTCGGGCTCCGCAGCTCTTCTCCATCCCCTGCCGTGCCCTGACCCCGCGCTGCTCTCCTGGCAGGGGCCCCAGCGCCCGCCCCACCGCCCGCCCAGCATCTTTTCAATGACCCGGCGGAGATTGAGGCCCTGCGCGGGAACCTGCTCGCTTGGTACGACAAGTGCAGGCGGGACCTTCCCTGGAGGACGCTGGTAAGGGGAGTGAGGAACCAGCCCCTCTGCCTTAAGGGAATGTTGCTGAGGTGGCCACAGTGTCTTTCCCTACGTGATGAAGCGCAAGCTGCATGGAAGTGGAAGACAGTGTTGGAAATAGGAGTGTGATCCCGGGTAGTCCTGGCAGTTCTGCAGTGGGCAGTCTGTAGCCAGTCCCTAGCTATGAAGTGTAAAGCAGGACACAGGATGAAACCATGCTTTTGTCAATCATAACCTCCAACTAGAAGTTGTTTTCTTTGATAAATATAATCTAGTTGTCTTTTAAACTTGTTTTGTTCCTGCCTCCATGGTACCCTGCAGCAGTGCGTGCTGCACGGAAGGAGTTCTCCATATATTTGCTTCAAGCTTGCTGAGCGTTTTTATCAGCCCTCCTGCCTGCTCTGTGCTCAGCCTGGCAACAAGTGGCTGGACAGTGATTGGGGTGCTGGGGGTAGGCATCAGCTTTACAGCAACACCTGTCTGAATGGTGCTGGGAACCACATGGCCCTTCTGCGGGACTTACACCTGCCTGCGATTGCTTCCTGTGCAGAGAGGCTGGAGTCTGGGACAGCTCCTCTGGTGGAACCTTTGAGTCTCTCTGTGGAAGGTGTGTGGCATCATCCCTCAGGCTTTGTCAGGGGCAAGGTGCTTTGACTGTCACTTGATTAACCCAACCTCAAAACTTCTGAGCACTCAGGGGAATTAATTTATTTATTTTTTGCAGATTCCTACACAGTGTTCAAAACACACCACAAGCAATTCTACTTCATACGCAGATCCTCTCTGCGATAGGCTTCTACGTCACCTAGTTTCTCACACTCCATCTTCTTCCCCTTTCAGGCAGCAACTGAGCAAGATGCCGACAGACGAGCGTATGCAGGTGAGGAGCAGGGACTGCGCCCTAGTGTAGGAGGGTGCCCTGCTGCCCCCTGACGTGGGTGTGTGATATGGCCTTGTGCGGAAACATGGCTCCAGTTGCCACCCTGGGAACAAGCCGCTTGGAGTGGCCCACAAGAGCCACGGCCCCTACTTTGTGAGGCACTGAGGGTTTTTGGAGAGCCCACTTTGGGCCTGAAGGAGCTCCTGTGGGGCAGCATGTGGGGAAAGTGATGGGTGGAAAGGGGTCCCATGGGCTGGATGCTGGTGCAGTGCTTGTAGCCAGTGCTAACGTGGCCATGGCACAAGGTGTGAGCGGCACTGGTGCTTCTGCTCTGACCTCTGCCCTGCTCCCTGCAGTGTGGGTGTCGGAGGTCATGCTCCAGCAGACGCAGGTGGCCACAGTGATCGACTACTACAACCGCTGGATGCAGGTGACAGCTCCTTACAGAGTCCTGTGCCCACAGGCTGCCCCTTCTGGAGACCTTGTCCACTGCCTGTGGCGGATCCCCAGCTGCAGAGCATGACTCTGCCTGTCCCTTACTTGCTCCCTTCCCTTTGTACCGCAGAAGTGGCCAACGCTGCAGGCTCTGGCGCAGGCATCCCTGGAGGTGAGCACTGCTGGGATCGGGTGCTCTCCCTGCCCTCCTGGCTCTTCATCTAACACCAGGCTCTGTGTCCTGGAGCAGGAGGTGAACGAGCTGTGGGCTGGACTTGGCTACTACTCAAGAGGAAAGCGTCTGCAGGAGGCAGCAAGGAAGGTGCTCTGGTGCTGGGGGTGTTGGCGGGGATTCCAAAGCCCTCTGCAGCCCATGGGTTGGTGCTGGCTCACATCTGCCCTGCCTGGCTGGGGCTGTGCGCTGCTGGCACGAGGCTACAGAGGCTGAGATCCTGTCTTACATGGGTAAAATGGATTGTACCATGGAACCCGGCTGTTCCCCTGACCTCAGCCCCCTCTCTGCCAGGTGGTGTCTGAGCTGGCTGGCCGGGTGCCCAGGACAGCTGAGGACCTGCAGAAGCTGTTGCCGGGAGTGGGCCGATACACGGCGGGAGCCATCGCATCCATCTCGTACGGGCAGGTGAGAGCTGGGCATCCGTGGATGTGCCTCCCCTCTCTGCCATCCAGCTCCACACCTGGCAGGGTCTCACAAACCAGGGGCTCCTCAGGGCTGTGCTTGGCTCTGGCTCTCCCTGGATTTTTGGTGATTCTCTCCCACTGCCCGGCCTGGCCTGTGGGACAGCCTTGTCTGTGTGTTTCCTCCATCCTGGGAGCACCCCAGCTCCCTGTCTTGCTGGGAGCATGAGCACCTCCTGGTGCAGTAACCTCAGCTCCTGGTCCCAGGCTACTGGCGTCGTGGATGGGAACGTGATCCGGGTCCTATGCCGCTTGCGGTGCATCGGTGCCGACTCCAGCAGCCCGGCCGTCATCGACCAGCTCTGGTAAGGGGAGCGCTCTACCCCCACTCTGAGCTGCGGCAGTCGTGGCTGTACTTGGGCCAAGGGCAGGATCATTTGAACTGTGGGGAGCTGAGCCTGCAAAGGGAGAGTCCTGGGGTGCAGAAGCTCTTTGGAAGCTGTCGCTGCTGGAAGGGTTGGAGGAAGGAGCTATATTGCCTCTGTGAGCAGAGGCTGTGGGGCCCTCTCCCTGCAGAGCCCCATGCTGCTCACCGCCATTTCTCCCAGGGATATGGCCAATGCTTTGGTAGACAGGAGCCGCCCAGGGGATTTTAACCAAGCCCTGATGGAGCTGGGGGCAACGGTGTGTGTGCCCAAGGCCCCGCTGTGCGGGGAGTGCCCTGTGAAGCAGCACTGCCGAGCGTGGCGCAGGGTAAGTACGACCCCAGAATCCGGCCCTGAGGGGTTGCTATGCATGCGGACAAGGTAGGCTGGTAGATGAGCCTGTCCTCATTCCTGTCCCGCCTCACAGGTGGAGAAGGAGCTGGCCTTCGCCTCTCAGAAGCTGTTTGGAAAACCCACCCCAGTGCCTGATGTTGAGAACTGTGGTAAGCACAAGGGGGATCTCTGTTGCAGCTCTGGGTCTGGACCCTGCGGCAACGTTTACATCAATGTTTGCAGGTGTTGGGGGCTGTCCCCTGTGCCCCCCAGCTGCTGAACCATGGGACAGCAGCCTGGGCGTGACCAACTTCCCCCGGAAAGCAGCGAAGAAGCAACCGCGGGTGGTGCGAACGGCCACATGTGTGCTGGAACGGAGGGGCTGCCGTGGAGCCCTGGAGTACCTCGTCGTACAGAGACCTAGCTCAGGTAATGGGGCTGGGCAGAGGCACCACGTGGACCTTCCCCACCTACACGAGGGACAGAGCAGCCTGGGAGGGGGATGCACCAACAATGCACTTGCTTCTGCCGTGAGGGGAGGGGAGAAAAGCCCCATGGGGCCATTATGAAGCTTAGTGTCCCCAGATGTGCCCCTTGTCATCTTGCATCTCCACTGTGCCCTCTCCTAGGTCTCCTGGCTGGGCTCTGGGAGTTCCCAAGTCTTCCACTGGCTCAGGATCTGCAGGAGGAGAAGCAGAGGGAGGTGCTAGCAGATCACCTCCAGGCCTGGATGGGCAAGCCTGTGGCGACTGGAGGCCTGCAGTTCATTGGAGAGGTGAGCCTGAAGCTGGAGAGATGCAATGTGACCCCCTTGTGCTCAGCTGCTGCAAAAGTAGCACAGTGAGAAGACGGTCCCTCTTCCCTGCTGTCACCCCTCCAAAGCCCTGCCTCACTCCTGAGAGCCCTGGCACTCTGTGTGCTTGTGGGACAGCTGAGCAGTGCATCCCCTGCTACCTCTCAGCTGCTCTTTTCATATGTCTTCCCATCCTCTCACAGATCATCCACATCTTCTCTCACATCCACCAGACCTATGTGATCTACTCCCTGTCCCTGGATGGGGATGTGACCCTGGACCCTGCCTTATCTCCATCTCGTTGGGTGACAGAGGAGGAGTTCCATGCCTCAGCTGTGTCCACAGCCATGAAGAAGGTACTGGGTGGCACCTGGGTCTTTCTTTCCTTCCCAGGTTCCTGGGAGAGCCTCTGGTATCCCCCTGACCTCTTCAGGCTCCCACCTCCAGAACCCAGCTGCTGTGCAGCTATGGGTTCTCTTGGACTTCCTACAGGTGCTGAAAGCACGTGAGAAGCAGCGCGGGAAGGAGAGCAGCCCTGGCACAGTGAGTATCAATGGAGGGTGTGTGGGGCCCCAGGAGCTGCTCCCTGTTGCTGTGATCCAGCCTCTGGTGTGTGGTGCTGGAGTCCCCCTGGGCTTTGGGCTCAGACCAAGGAGCTTCTGCAGCCTGGGGCAGGGCTGTGTATGGGGGACTTCCCTGGCTGGCATTGCACCTCGATGTTCCCAGTGCCTGGAGGCTGTGGAGGCCAATGGGGTTTGGCCCAGCCCTACTGAATGTCTCCCACAGGCCTCCAAGCGGAAGCGGGACACAAAAGCACAGAGAGCAGGTAGCTCCAGCCCTGGGACACAGCTCTCCCTCCGTGCCTTCCTCCAGGCACCGGCTGCCCCATGACGGCACCTTCCACATACGAGACCTCATGCTGGGGTGAGTCTGGCCTGCGGTGTGAGGATGGTGTTCCCCATCATGCTGCGAGTCCAGCGCGGAGCCCTCTAATGCTCCCCCACATCTTGCAGAGCCCACGGGCCTCCCCGGCTCTCCTGGGGGAGTTGGGCCTTGGTGTGGCAGCTGCGGTCCTGGACGTAACCTGGAGCCAGGCTTGCCCTCCCACCTTTTGGGGGTGTTCTTTGGCCCTGTATGGCCGCTGCCCTGGCACTGCGGACTCAGGGCAGCGGGGGTTTCTCTCTGGTAGCAGGAAGGTTGTGGTTGCATGGCTCCCACAGCCCTGTCCCCAGCTGCCCTCACCTCATCCGCCAGCCAGCGAGTGTGGACACTCCTGCACCCTCTCCAGCCTCCAACAACCCTTTTTATACACTTGTTTTTTACTGAACCTGAGCCACAGGCTTTGTAATAAAAAATCTCCTAAAGCATGTGGGGGATTTTTAGTGTGATTTTCTTCTTCCTCTGCACTACAGCATGCTGGGAATGTTGGGCAGCATGTGGTGGAATGCGAGGCACGCTGGCTGGCAGGATCCCTGCACGGGGCTAGGGACAGCAGGGGTTGCTTTGTTAATGCACCAAAGAGCCCCTCAGTGGAGCGTTAACTGCTGGTGACCCCAAAGAAGGCTCTCAGAACCCCTCTTCTGCGAGGGCAGGCATCAGCTCCTGGGGGCTGTGTAGCTCCTGCCCATCAGCTGCTCCTCCATGGGTCCAGGCAACCATCCCGTGGGCTTTTTGTAGGGTGTTACCCCCTTTTGTTTTTTTCCCACCTTTGTGGTCAGGCTGTTCCTCACTGTTCACACTGTGGTTTTCCCTGACTGTGATGCCCAGCAGCACCCTTGCAGACAGAAGCCTGGGGGCTGGCAGGGCCAGGGGCCAGGCCTGGGGGCTGTGCAAGGGGCACTGGCCTCCATTTAGGGCCAGCCTGCCTCAAGGGGTAGAAAGGGCCCTTTCGTTCTTACCTTGGCACATCTTAAAGGAGAGGAGAAAAAAAAATCAAAGCAGTGCTTATAAGTTAATAAGTTAATTCTTTAATTGAGATGAGCAAGAGGCCAGGACGTGCCCCACAGAGAGGCTGGCCGTGCCGAGTGGCCATGTCCATGGCCCCCAGGTTCTCCACTCCCCTCTGGCAGCCCCACATCCCCCTACGTCTGGGAGCGTTGCTGTGTCAGCGGTGTTCTTGGCCATGCTGCAGGCACAAGTCTTAATTTAATCTTAATTTAATAAGGCAGAAAGTCCTTCATGTGAGGTCGATAAAGCAGTGGGATTTGTCCTGGGGGATGCTCAGAGCTCTACTGGATTTGGCCCTGAACAAGTCACTCCCACACTGAGTTGGCTCTAGGTTGATCTGGAGGGCAGGTTGACCTCCCTTGGTCCCTGCCCACTTGGGCCACACCACAGGCACCTGCTGGTATCTTTACAGTGATGTATTGCCCCAGGGTTGGACCAGAGAGGATGGGAGCTGAGGGAGGAGGAGGGTGGTGTTGCCACTACTGCTGCTGGTCCATGTAGACCTGCACTGCTTTCCACAGTGCCCGTATATTGCCTTCCCCGAAGCCTGGCGCTCCCCGCCGGTCAATGAGCTCCAGGAAGAAGGTCTCTTCAGAGAAGATGGGATGGGTGAAGATCTGCATTAAATATTCCTGGAAAGGGCTCTCTGTGGCATCGGCGCCCGGCTGGCCCTTGCGCCCAGGCCCTGTGGTGTCCAGCAGAATGCCAAGATCTGCCAGCGTGCGGGGGTCCTGCCCAGCCCCCCGAATCTCCTCTGCTTTGCCTTCCTGGCTGTAATAGGTGGCGGGGGGCGTGAAGAACCGTGCACCCCACTGCTGCAAAGCCCTTGTTGTGGCAACAATATCAGTGGTGTGGAGGCCAACATGCTGGATCCCAGCCCCACCGTGCTGCTGTAGGAAGGTGTCAACTTGGTTGGTGCCATCCTCTGAGAGGGACTCAGCAAGGACGAGTTTGCAACCGTGTGCCGGGGCGCCCTGGGCGCTCTGCAGTGCGAGGAGCATCATGCCCACCCCCTGCCCCCCTAGCCTGTACCCCTCGGCTGGCCTCTCCTGTGCATTCAGCAAGAAGCGGCGGAAGCCAAAGCAGCGCTGGTACCAGTCCAGAGCTGCCCGGGCACCCCCCCGTCGGCAGACGTATGTGATGTGGTCAAAGTGGGTGATCTCGATCCCATCTCCTGTGGCTGAGGGGGCTCCTTGGATGGGCTGAAAGCCGGGCAGGAAGTGTCCCTGGTAGCGGGATCGGTCCAGAAGAGTATGACTAACATTGCCCACGATGGAGCTCACCACTCCGTAGGTGACAGAGCCGCTGTCATCCCTTATCTCGGTGGGGGGCACCTGCAGGGAGCATCCCTGGCTCTGCAGCTGTTTGCAGAGTCCCGGCACATCGTCTACCTCAAAGCAGATGTTGGAGGCCGTGCCCAAGGGAGACTGCGGGTCCACATCGTAGAGGAAATCGTGGGAGGAGGCACTGGCAGACCTCAGTGCCAGGCGCTCGTTGACGAGGAAGACAGTGGATCCCCGTCGCAAGGCCAGCTGCCGGACCCACGGCGTCTCCCGCACCGCCAAGGGCTGGAAGCGAAAGGTCTTGGCCAGGTCCTGGGCCCAGCCCTGCCTGTAGGGCACATGGAGGGAGATGAAGCAGGGGCGGCTCAGCAAGGCTGCCATGGCTGGGCAGGCTGTGGGGAGGACACACGACGTCAGGGGGGGCTTGCTGGCCCCACCTTGCACACAGCCCAAGTGCATTTGCATGCACACATGCACGTGTGTAAATCTGCACCCCTTAAATGTGTGTATTTTAATTAAGTGGCTCTCACAAGCCAATATGAACTCTGCTAGGGCACCCACCTTTGGAACTAGGATGCCAAGCCTTCGTGCTACCCCTTCACTATGCTGCCCTGCCCCACGGCTGCAGCTGGAGTCACAGAGGAGGAAAGCCCTTTGTTTTGGCTGCAGCCCAGCAGGTCCCCTCTGGAGCCACGTGTCCCTCAAAGGTGTCACCGGGAGGTTAGTGGGGAATCTGGGTGAGGGAGGTGTGTCTCGTGTAAGCAAGACTGGGGACAAGGGTTGTGGCGGGGGGAACATCCTGTATCAGCAACCAGGAACATGGAGGTTGGACTGGTAAACATGGAGCAGCACGCTGGTTACAGCTAAAAGGCTCCTGTGCTGCCTCAGTGGTGCCCCACAAATGAGAAGGGGGAGCAGTGGGGGCACGGCAGGCTGATACGCCCTTCCCCTCCCCAAAAAGGACAGCGTGGAGCTACCACACTCCCAAGAACAGGCAGTGACCTTGCCCTATGGGTGCAGAGAGTGAAACAGGAGGGACACTGCAGGGAAAAGTGATCTCCCTCCCCACCTAAATACCCGTCACACTGAACAGGGGAAGAGATCTGTCCAAAAACCCATTCAAAGGCATCCCACTGAGGTTTCCCGACCCCGTGCCATTCACCAGCCACCCTGGCCACCCACCGAGGTGCACTGGGGTGTGTACAGAGAGGGAGACGGATCCTGCTTAATTATCCCTTTCCCCGTGCCCTCAGGAAAGGGCTGTGCACGGAGCACTCCCTGCGTGGGCAGGGCACAGGGCTCTGCCAGGCTTTGGGAGGGAAGCTGCACTGCAGGGGACACCCCTCCTGTCACGGGGCTCCAGCAGCGCCCTGTTGGGCTCTCCAAATGCTCCAGACCAGCCCGCGGAGCCCGAGTCCTTGCTGGGGCTTCTGCCTCGCCGAGCACATGGGCAGCTGCCACGGTGCCCCGTCCCGATCAGCACGGGTCCCGCTCCGCTACCGCCACCGCCACCGCCTCTCCCAGTCCCATCGCCTGGCACCCCCGCTCCCGCCACNCTGGCAGGAGGAACCGGCGGGTGCCATCCTAAGCAGGGCCGGGGCCGTCAGGCGTGGCGTGGGGCCGTGCGGGTGGCGGCGGCAGAGCGTTTAAAGTCAGTGACGTGTGGCTGCCGGGCGCCGCAAGTTCCTGTCGGCCCCGGAGGCGCCAGGCTGTGTTTTGCAGCACGGAAAGCTGCCCGGGCTGATCACCGCAGGGGGCAGATGAGCCGGCTGCCAGGCGGTGGCTGGGGAGCTCCTGGGACCCGTGGTGAAATGGCTCCTGTCTGTGCTGGGTCGTTCCCCGCCGGCCCGAATCCGGTCGGGGCACAGCATACGGCGGGGGATACACCCCCTGTTCAGCGCTGGGTGCTTCATGCTGCCCGGGGAACCTGGCGGGGTCTGGGGGAAGCAGCATGTGGATGGAGGGAACAGCTCTGTGGAGGGTCCAGCTTGTCTCTTTTCCTCCTTTCTGCATTGTTTTATCCACTTTAAGGATTTGTTCCAAAATTATCAGGCCCATTCTATTCCCACTTAGGATGGCGCACACTTACATTTTTGCAGCAGTTTATCCGTGGCAATCCTGTCAGTGACACCAATTTTACTGTCATGTTGATGGTACGAGTGTGACATTTGCCTGCCAGAGCCCCAAGGGCTTGTACTGGAGCAGTTTCACAAAGCCAGAAAGGAAGTTTTGAGAATTCTGTCTCAGAGCCCCGCTAAGGGCTTGCACTGGGCTAGTAGTTACCTGTTTCAGAGTCCTGCTAAGGACTTGCACTAAGTCAGTTTAAAAGTTGAAACAGATAGGTTTGATTTATTAAAGTGACAGATACAGCAGGTTCAGAATTGCCATTGCTAAGTGCACTAACTGCAAAAGGAAAATTGAGCTCGAGTTAGTAATTTCTGGATAACATCTGATGGAGTTGGAGACACAAGCGTTTGTAATAGCGCTAATATAGGGTAGTAACATTAAGAAAAGATATGCTGCATATTGAAGCCAAGAAGGCGTCCCTGTCTTGGGTGGAGGAAGAGGAGTACAGCCTGTCAGCCATCTCTGCTAAACTTGCAGTCTTCCCCCCTACTCGCCCACTCAGAGAGAGGTATTGGCCTTTTTTTTTTTTTTTTTATATCCTGATCTCATCTGTCCCTGCCTACTAGGTGATGTCTAGCATGATTTGGGTGGAGAGTTGAGTAACATATATTTAGCACGTGTTCCGTTAGGCTCATCGCCATATAAAGGAGTGTACAATTTAATATTAATTTTGCTGTTAATTAGGCAAAGGTCTTTGCTCAGATGCTATAGATTTCAAGATTTATGTCAGAGCTGTTTGCTTTGGTTAGTTTAGCTGAAACAGGACTGTCTTGTCTTTGCAAGACTCCCTCCTTCAGCCGTTTGGTGTGCCACCTTAGCAGACCTCCTCCCCAGAGACAGCACAAGAATCTCATGGTCTAAAAAATCTTAACCTTTCTCCCAAAGTGCAGTAAATTAGCCACATAGCGTGGCCATTATCCCACACATCCCCAAGTCCCTCCAGCAACCCACAGCAGCAGTCCTCTCTCTCCTTGCTGCTTGTGGCTGTTTTCAGATGAATCTCCCTCTCTTTGTGTGTCCAGAACTATGTTGCTGCTCCTATGGTGTCTGTCTCTGCTGCCCTTCCCTGGCTTATCATGTTTTTGTACATAGCCCAGGTACAATAAACTGCTCAAATATTTGTAGAGATGTCCGTGTGCGGCCAAAGTGGTGAGCTCCTCTTGTTTGGCTGGGGGGAGGAATCCACCAGCACTACTGATTTCCCAAGGAAGCACTGGCTCTTCACGCCACCCCAGCTGCCAGCATGAGGCCTGGCAGGAGTCACAAGCCTGGATGCTGGGGGCTTGCTGTGGGGCCAGGCATGGCCCAAGAGCTGCCATGGCACTGCAGGGCAGGACGGCACGGCTTTTGGGGTGGCACCCCGCAGGGTAGAGAGCTCCAGCACCTCAGAGGTGTGAAGCGGGCACCCATCTTTTTGTCTGCAGTGTGGTAGAGGCTGCACTGGTTTCTCCCCTGTGCTTCTGTGCATGGATGGCACTGTTTAATGTCACCCCACGGTCCTGCAACCCTTTGGTGCAAGCAGTGCCCTTGACAGTGCCACCAGCCATCCTGTGCCTGTAGGGTGGTTTGGAGCGGCCATGCCCATCTTCTCTGTGCAGCACTGCCTGGCACCCTCTGGCACCGCATTGCCCCGGGGTGGCCCAGGCCGGGCTGCAGCAGCAGGACCCTGAAGTCGCATGGCACCGAGGGGGACAGTGCCTGCCTTGTTGCCATCCCCCAAGGCAGGCGATGGTGTTCAGGGAGCAGCCCCCGCTGCTCCAGCTGGGCTCTTCTCCTCCCTCCTGGGCGGGGAGAGTGGACAGGAGATAAAAGGGAGACCACGGCCAGCTGGGTATTGCTGCGAGCTGCTGGGGCTGGGAGCCAGGTCTGGCCAGAGGACGACCGTGAGGAGAATGTACGGTATTGAGGGCTTGTTCTTATGGGGGAGAGGGCTGGGGATTAGGGGTACATCAGTCCCAACCTGACCCTACAGCCCCTGCTCCCTTCCCACCTCCCTGGATCATCACTGCCTCCCTGCTCCCAGCCCTGTGTCCTCTCCCTGCCCATTGAATGTCTTGCATCCTGGAGGGATAGGGTGTCTCTTGGGGTGCACAGGGTTAGGAGGCTGTGGGATGAAGGGGATTCAGGCAGATGTTTGGAGCAGTGGGTTTAAAGCCTCTGTGCACCCCTAAAATGCTTCATGGGGCATTAAGGACTCTCAAGGTGACCTGAAGGTGAAACCATCCCTGTCCCAGTGACTCCCTGCTGGCAGTCAAGGTGATGTGGGCTGCGTCCCTGCCCATCTCTGGGGCAAAGACAGACCACCAGCGGAGGCTGACTTTGATTTCTGTGGTCAGGGAGGTGAAGTCTCATGGAGGGTGCAGGACCTTCATTGTCTGAGGGGTGGAGTAGGTGCCTCCCCACTAAGGGACACCAGGGCACCTGACTGGAGTAGTGGGTGCCCATGAAAGGCAATGATGAGGGTGCTGTGATTGTTGGGAGCTGGGCACCCCAATCCTCTCACCTTATTCCCCTTCCCTCAGCCCACTGGACTGGGTGTCCTGGCTCCAACTGCTTTGCTGAGTCCTGTCAAACAGGACCCACCAGACTTTTTCTGCCCTGAAAGGAGGTGCAGGGAGGTATTTTGGGGATGCAGTGGGGCTGGGAGGACACCATTGGGCTGAGCCTGGGGCAAATGGGAGATTAACACCCCACTTCTCCCTGCCAGCGCCAGGAGTCCGGGATGGGGCTGCTGGTGCTGGTCCTGGCTGCCTGGCTGGGGCTGGCCTCGGCCTCTGAGGGGGAGACCAACAGCAGCCGGCTCTGCCAGGAGGCACCATCATGGACCGTCAACGGCTTGAGCCCCATGTTGGGGGCGGCAGGGAAGGTGACGGTGGTGGCCCTGCTGAAGGCCAGCTGACACTTCTGCCTGCGGCAGGCCCACAGGTGAGCCCCGCTCCACGTACCCCAAAGCCATCCCTGCCATCCTGGGGGATGGCATGGCAGCTCCCCTAACCTGGCAACCCTCCTGCCAACGTCTCCTTCCCCACAGCCTTGGGGGCCTGCAGGAGAGGCTGGCCCGGCAGGGCACGGTCGATATCCGCTACATGATTGTCAACGAGAAGGCTCCACTCTCCCGTGTCATGTTTGGGGAGCTGGTGCGCCAGGCCCCACCAGGCGTCCCAGTCTTCCAGCCAGAGCCAGAGGAGCCTGATGTCTGGCAGATCCTGGGGGGCGACAAGGATGACTTCCTCATATACGACCGGTGAGTGTCCCCCATCTCAGCTGTGGCTTTTCTAGGGGGTTATGGAGCACTTGGTGGGCTTCCAACAGCTCCTCTCATGACTGGGCTGGGGGAACCCCAGACCATCCACCTTGAACTGAGATATGGCTTCTTCTCACAGGTGCGGCCGCCTGGCTTTCCACATCCAACTGCCCTACAGCTTCCTCCACTTCCCCTATGTGGAGTCAGCCATTCGTTTCACCCACAGCAAGGACTTCTGTGGCAACTGCTCCTTCTACCCCAACAGCACCCAGGAGGTAAGGTGCAGGGATGCTCACTGATGCTGGGCTCCCTTCTCTCATTGCAGATCAGGAAAAAAACAGGACAGGCTCTAGTTTGGCAACTGCCCTTGGCCAAGGTTAAGAGGGAAGGTGGTGAAAGGTCTAGAATAAGGGCAGTTAAACAGGTCAGAGCTTCCAGACTGAGAAATAACAGACTGAAAGAGTCATTGCCCAGATCTGGAAAAGCTAGCTAGGGTTGCTGGCTGTTCTGATATAAGGAAGGAGCAGGCAGTGGACCCAGGGGTGGCAAGCTCAGAGCAAAGAAAGGGATGTAGCTCTGGGCTCATCAGGTAATTAATCACTTGCTAGGAGAAAAATCCACCTAAATGCAAAATCCCTTTCCTGGCTCAGGAATTCCCTAGACAACAGACAGCTTGAGCCAAGGGATGTTGGTACAAAAAACGTGTGCTCTATGTGGTCTACCCTCTCCTGTCCTCCTTGCATCCTGGGTCAGTGCTGGAGAGCCTTTGCTTTGACCAGCACAGCTTTCTGTGTGACAAATGCTGGTCTGCTTTCATCCCAGCTCACAGGCATACTCACAGGCTCACCCTGGGGCTCTGTGCACGTTCCCATAACGCACCAGCCCTTGTACTACTTTCTGCAGACTAACAGTACCACGGAGGTTCCTGTAACACCGAGCCCACTTCCTGAACATGGGAGGAAGGAGTCAGAGAACCCCATCCACCAGCACAACCCCCTCCATCCTCACCACCACCATGAGGTCAGCAGCGAGAGAGTCACAGACCTGAGTGGGGACCACGAACATGTTCATCACCACCATGGAGACCACAGCCAGCCCCATCATGAGGGGAAGAAGCAGAAGGAGGGAAATGAGCGCTAAGCCAGGCTGGGCAACCTTACAGAACCCGGTAGTGTGCAGATCATGCCAACTTGCTTCGCAGAGGCATGAAAGGACTTGCCTTGAGCTGCTGGTCACCAGCAGTGTTGATATAACAACCCCCTCCAACATTCCCCCGATAGGTCATATTCCCATACTGTGACCAGGATGAAAAGCCCCCTCAAACCTCCTGAGGTGCTGCATTTTCAGCCCCAGGGCTCAGTTCTGAGCCTTCCTCTGCCTCTGTCTGCCTTTCTGTGCTCAATGAAGCCTGCCGTGCAAACCGGGAGGTCCTCGGTCGCTGCTGGCTGACACTGCATGGAGCAGCAGGGCAGGGGTGGAGGGGCCAGAAGTGGAATGGGAGCAGCACTGCTGGCACGCTTTGCCAGTCCTGGCACTCCTGGGTGTCCTGGCATTGGTGTCCTGGCCAGGGAGGGAGGAGAGGGAAGGGACGGCGTGTGCCCCAAAGGACGTGATCTCAGGGGATGAGGGCACAAGGAGTGGTGGTAAGTCTCTGCTCCCCATGGTCTAAACCCTGTACCCCCAGAGCTGTCACATCCTAGGCACCCTCCAGGCCTTGCACACAGGTATGTGCAGTGGTGATGGGTGGCCGCAAGATGGTGGCCTTGTCCCCTCTTGGAGACCTCGGGGCTCTATCCAGGGCCCACAGCTCTGGGAGGACGGGTTGAGGATCCTGGGGTCTCTTCTCGGGGAGAAGCAAGATCGGAGGGTGATGTGGATATCCAGAGTACAAATAAAACCTCTGTGAAGCGAATCCTGCTCAGCCTGGCCTCTGGTGGGACCCCTTCCCCAGAGAGGGTGGGAGACTCGCTTTGTGCTGGGCTGGTCCTGGGCACAGGGAGGGACTTGGGGCTGGATGTGGACCCCATGAAGCAGCAGCCGGCTGCGATTTGCATGCCCCTGTGCAGAGGCCTGGAGCTAAAGGGGTTGAAGACCGAAGTGACTCCATCTCTTCTGTCTTCTGGTTACCTCCCACCAGAATGTGAACCCAGGGCTTAGTCCCTCCCAGGCAGGGCATTAACCCTGTACTGCCGGGAGGAAGTTTGGCTCGGCATCTCACCCTCTGGCTTGTAGGTGTGATGTTGGGGTGCCTGCCCTGAACTGCTGTTGTGGGGTCAAAGTTCCCACCTGCAGTCCAACGTCATCTTGGACATCTTGTCCTCAGTGTGCAGACCGGTCCCTGTTGCAAGCATATTGTGAGGCTCCCCAGCCCTCAAGCGATTGGGCACTGCATCTCCGCATCCTGGGCTGCTCTTATGCTGCCTCAGCTCCATAGTCCTTCACTCCAGCTCTGTCCATCACCTCATTCAATGCCTCCTCTGAACTCTCCTTCTCCTCTCTGGGCCTCGTAGCAGGAGTGGGGAGCAAGAGGTGTTTTTCCTGCTCAGCGTTACACAGTATTTTACTGTGGTGTGTGTCCTGGTGGATGCTCTGAGCTGAATTTCTGCCCCACATCGTGGAAGACTGCACTCCTCTGCCTTGGCTCTGCGGGAGGATGCTCTACCTAGAGACTGGCACAAGAGCCAGGGCGAAGAGGATCTGTTCTCATGGGATGAGGGCAAGGGGATCAGGTGAGTCTTTCTCACCAGCGTGGGGAAGCCAGCCAGGCTCTCCCACAGGTGGCTGGCTGAGACCCTGCTACCCCTCCTCCATCTCTCTTGCTCTCTCCCTACTCCTCCTCCCCCTTCCTCCTCTACCTGCTCCCAGCAGCCCACAAGGGCACCTCTGTCTGCTGCTCCTGCCATCAATATTGAGGTTATCTTTTTCTTCTGGCAGCTGCTGTAATTGAAACAAAGCAGGCCGGGCCTCACGGGCTCCACTCCTCTTGCTCATTTTGCCAGTGCTGCTGAGACAACTAATTCATCTTATCTGTGCGCAGTTGGCCTCTTTTTCCACAAGATTCAGGCAGAGCCCTCTCCCCACTATGGCTAGTGGGGCAGTCCGTGTCCCTGCAGTGCGCTGCTGGCTACTGCTCTGACCCAGCCTCTGGTCCTTGGCTTGCAGCAGCTGGGAGCTGGCCACCATCAGGAGATGCCAGGGGAGCCAGCTAGGGGGGAGAAGTGCAGACTGAAAGGATGCTGATGACTTTTGTCCCTTTCTTTTGCCTTTTGATGCTTTCTCAGGCCTTTTGTTATATTTTACCTCCTTTCTCTGCACAGATTCTAAAGGTATTCCTGGCAAGGAGATGACAGGTGATAAGTGGGACAAACACAGATTTGCAATCCCTTGCTGAAGACCAGATCTGCAATTAGCAGTGGCAGATAGAGGGATCGTGTCTGGTGCTGGGTAGGTAGTTCTGTGCTGCACTGCTACCATTTGGTTACCTCCCAGCAGACGAATTCCCAGCCCCGAAGGCTTGGGTTGGTATTTCACCTTGGGTAGAGAAATTGAAGTGTGGGGAAAGAGCTGTGACACTGTTTGGTTGAAGTCTTACATGTTTGAGTAATGGCAAAGGTTTAGGGTGAAGTTGATGCTGCTCCACGCATTGTTGTCCAAAGGCCTGAGGGGTTTGGGGGTGCTGTGCTTGATGCCCCCATGGCATCAATTCCCTCTGAAAGGTGCCAGAGACCTGGAGTTCTGCAAAACCTGTGTCGGTGTCTGCAGTCTTGCAGTGCTGAGGGAGAGCTTTGCTCTCAGTGGGGTGGAGGAGAGGTGTTTTGGAGGAGTTAACAGGCTCTTCACATCGCTGATGTCTCAGGGAGTGATGCTGTTAATGAGAGTCAGGGAGCCCCAAGGGTTGCTCAGCTGCCAGGAGTCTGGTTCAGCACAGGAGAGTCCACGGCAAGAAACTAGGGCTAAGTCCAGGTCCTGAGGGTGCTGCACCATGGTATCCTGGTGTCCATGGCTGCGCCATCACCACAGAGGACAGATCCCAGTCCCACATCACATGCAGCCTTGGCCCTGTGTGCTGCTCCTGCTGAGGGCCAGACAGATCCTCTCGGGAGAGGAGGAACAGTCAGTCCTAATGTCAACAGAGGCCTCTTGTGCAGCGATGCTGTGTCAAGAAGAGGAATGGGTCCCTCCTCCTCCTCCCATTCATCTGGCAGTGGGGGCTGGCATGCTGCCAAGCCAGGCTGCTTTGGAAACATTTCATTGAGGAGGCAGCTGAGCCTAGGAAAACAGAATGAAAATATACAGAGAGATCACTGTTGTTAGGCAAAATAAAAGTGGGCGGCTGCATTTCTGTCCCCCAAGTCCAGCCCAGCTGGAACCCTCTTGCTTCTGTAGGGTGAGGGTGAATGCTGCTGCCTGGAGGTGGTGGCCACATGTCTCTATGGTGGGTTAGGAGGTAGGGAAATGGGACTAGAGTGATGATCCTTGGCTTTGACCAAGTTGCTGACATTCCTGGTGAGTAGGTCCGGACTCATCTTGGTGTAGCATCACCCAAGGAGATGGGACAGAGCAGAAAAACAGCTGCAGAAACGAGTCACCCATGTCCGCTTCCTGATCACCAGTGCTGGAGGCTGGTGAGGAATGGGCTGAGGAATTGCATCATATATTTGCCTCATTTATTCCTGTCTCCCTCCTCAGCATCAATCATAGGTCCTGATGAGGCATGAGGCCACCAATGGGACAGAGACTAGTCCTCAGGTTTTCAAAGCCCGATTTCTTGGCATGCCCCATCTGAAAGGGTTGTTAAGCAGTCGAACAGGCTGCCCAGGGAAGTGGTGAAGTGGATTTTTTCCTAGCCTCCCAGCCAATCAGCATGCATTAATAAGGCCAGAGCCAACCAGCAGCCAAGGATGCAGCCAATCAGCCCTGTGGTATTGTAGCTTCCCAGCCAATCAGCCATGGGACATTGTAACTTCCTAGCCAACCAGTCATGGGGCATTGTGACCTCCCAGCCAATCAGCGGTGCCTCATGCTCCAATGGAAGCGGCGCGGGCCGCGGCAGCAGCTCTGCCCACCCTGCGGGAGCCTCTCCCGGCTGGGCCAGCAGCCGGTGCCCGAGTTTTGTCTCTTTATCTGAGACGGGCTCTGCCGTTCCCTTGTTCCGCCGTTGATTAGCTCCAGCATTAAAGAGTTTGTAGCTTCTCTTTGAGTGTGAATTTGTCCAGCTTTCAGCCTCTTCTGCATGGCTTTCAGCTTGCAGAGCCTGTACATTATCTTGTCTCCATTACGGATCTTTTTCTTTTTTTTTTTTCCTGGAAAAAGTGAAATTGTTTCGGTGTGTTGATTCCCACCAGTTTAATTTCTCACTCCTCCCCTAGAAGACCATACCGCACCCAGAGTTTTTTACTTTTATTTACTATTTGGAAATAATATTAAATGCAGAGGGTAAAAAGCTCAGACTATGCAAAGGAGTTATCATATGATAGACCTGGTTATTGTGTGATCTACCATCAGTTCTCTGCCCAGGGAAGGCGAACAGGACCCTGGGTGATGGAGGGATGAGCCCCAGCCCTGGCCTGAGTCCGGCTTCCCACCCGCCTGGACCCTGTGACCCGCTTGTGTCTTCAAAGCCAGGGCAGACCTGATGCTAACAGCCAAGGGGAGCGTTGTTTACACCTCACTTTGCCATCCTGTATTCGTACTCCTGTAGCCTGCAAAATGATTGCCTCGTTATTTTACCACCTCTAATTAAGGGAGGGACCTTCAGCAGCTGAGAAGGGGAGGTCATCAGCCATGGTTTGCAGCCAGGCCTGCTGGGATGGATGCTACTCTCCGGTGAGGGACTACGTAACTTTGTGGAGCATTCTACTTTTAGACCCCACACCACGGAGGTGACCCTGTCTCCTGGAAGTTGAGGATATTTGCCCAGCAGTTCCTCTGTGCTTAATTGCTGGCCTGCAAAGAAAATGTGTTTGCTGGAAGGGTGCAGAAATTTCCACAGCAAGACAAAAGGCTCAACGCTTTGCTAATCTTATGGGGGCTGGGGGAAGGCAGCCCTGGCAAGCCAGGGATGTAATATGTGTGTGGGAGAGAGGGAACAACAGCTCCTGACAGCCGTAATTCTTTGGTTGCTCCAGTTTTCTCACTGCTGCCCCAGACCATCTTCTCGTTCCTCCTGCTCCTCTGCTCCTGGTTTCCCCCTCTCCAGAAGTACAAAGGAGCTTCCCAACATCCACCGTGCCCCACAGACCCCGTTCCCACAGCAGGGCTTGCTGGATCACCCTATTCTCCCCTCAGTCGCCTGGTGAGGCCCTCCAGGACCTCCAGCCCTTCCAGAGCTAAGCTCCCAGTTCCTGGGGTGTGTGGCAGGCAGAGCAGAGATGTCACATGGCGCTCTGAGGAGGATGTGGAATGGTGCTGGGTACAGGCCATCTACCCTGCATCAAGGGGAATTGCTGTTCCCCTTGGCAGGAGATGAAGGGCAGAGGAGCTGCAGCACCCTGAGCATCTTCTGCTTTAAACTCACACATTACTGGGCAGATACCAGAGCATTCAGACAAGCAGAGCTCTTCCTGTGTCAAGGTGAGAGTGAGAGCATCTATCCTGCACCCGATCTTTGAATTTGGCCCGTGCTTGGAGAGTGGAGTTGGTACTTTCAGTCCTTGCATTTCTCTTTTGAGTACAGAGTCACACCTGAATGAGGTCCCTGAGATTGTCATTTCTGGAAAGTTTCATAAAACAACTGGCTGGCTAGTGAAAAGCAATTTTATTAGACCCCCTGCTGAAAGAGTAGAACAGCAATAACTTAGTGCTAATGAGTCAGTGGAGAATCCATGGGGGATTTGAACAGTTTGATGGCAAAAAGCTCTAGCTCAAGCTTACACTTTGTAGGAGACCGTACTAGGCACTGGAGAATCAAAATATGGTGCTCAATTTGATGGGCAACTAAACCAAGGTATTCCCACTCTTGCTTGCAAGGCCAAATATTTCATAAGGCAATGCTCTCTTTCTTCCTGCACATTGGATCCGCAGGGATGCTGAGGAATAACTGTCTTGGGCAATAGATCCCTCTGCTCCTGAGTGCATCAAGGCAGGGAAGCTGCAGGCTGTGTTAGCCTCTGTGTCCTCTCCCTCCTGCCTCTGCTCTGAACACCACCGGTAACATGGGAAAGGCAGAAACGTTTCCAGCGAGTGCCTAGGACTGTAGCAGGGACCTTGGCTGCTGATAAACCTGGCTTTGGTTGCTTTGGAGCAGCAAATCCTCTGGGTGGACAGAGCAGGAGCTTGGTGGCTTCACCCACTCTGCTGTCTAGCTCCTCTCCTATTGCTAACTGGCCATAAAGCTTCTACTGCTCTTGTAGGTCTTCATCTGTCATCAGAGGACTTCTTTGGTGCTCACTAGGTCTTGCAAAGCTCTAATGTCATTGCTGAAAGGCTCAGCCAGAGTTACACATGTTGCTGAGGACACAGTATTGACTGCTCAGATCCAAAGCAATATTAAAGAGGCACGGCAGCATCCAAGAGAGGGGAAGATGCCTAGGACAGGCAGTCTTTCTGCTGAGGATGGGGTTTGGGTATGGTGGGGAGAGAGGAGTGGAGCTGCATGAAGGTGTGCAGCTGGAAGCAGCCAAGGAGGTGGCATCCCCTTGGGGTGAGATGTGGCACCTACCAGCACTTACCTTGTCTGCCACAAAACAAAGCACTTACCTTGTCTGCCAGGAAATCTACAGAGGTTACCTCAAAAGTGTCCTTTTCCTCTCTCTTTTTTAGGACTCTTGAATTTAGTTTCTAACAAGAGGAAAACAGATTTCTTACCCCAGAGCACCTGCACCTTAAAGCTGAACTTCTGACCCGAAGAATTTCCCATGATATTGCATTGCACTGCTGCCTAACAACAGCGTAAAGTCATGGGGGTTCTAGCCCCTTTGGTCAGTAAATTTTCTAGCCAGGGACTCAAAATAAAACGCTTTCTGGAGCCAGTATGAAAAATCAGCACTTTGTGAATAATACCAATGTTTAGGCCAAAAGGGCTGGAGTCAGTGGGTTGCAGCATGGGCAGATCCCAAACAAACAGCTTCGAAGCCAGGAAGGGAACTGGGATTACTGGCAATACAGGCTCAGCAAATGGTCAGGCTCAGGAAAGCGTGTGGTGAATTATTGATGTACCTGGTTCCAGCCTCTGAATGAGCAGCATCAGGGGCTGGGCAGGAGGCTGACATTTTGCATCCTTCCACAGGGAGAAGAGGTCTGTCCGTGTTCTGTGGAAGGAGGAGAGCTCTCCCTTTGTGAAATTCAAGGCAATAATGAAAAACACAGGGAGATGTGGCGAGGAACGGGGTGCAACAAATGTTCAGATGAAGAGGGAGAGAAAAAATAGATTGATTTGTCTTTTAAATAACATGCTAAGCCCCAGAGACAGGCTGGCCAGTCACTGCACCGACCTTGCTTTGATTTGAATCTGGATTATATGTTTTATGCAGTGAAAAGTCAGCTCATTGGGAATGAATAACATCCTTGCTCAGGCTGAAGTCTAAAATCCTTTTTATTGGTACCGTCTGGGGACGACTTAAGTAAGGACACTCAAGGTTGTCACTAGGTGAGCTCTGCAGTCTGGTGACAGAGGGACTGGACAAGCTGGGGTGCTATGTGCTAGCTCTCCTGCAGACTCACCCCCTGCCTGAGCAGACCCAGTGGCTGGGGGGTGCCAGCAGAAACACCCAGGCATTCAAGCTGCTGTCACACCAGAGCCTGAAGCCTCCAACGCTGGGATAGCTTAAGATCCTGCCAGACTGGTCTCTGCTGGGAAAGTATTCTCTACCTTGGGGCAGGAGGGTGCTTTGGGATGGTCCCTTGGGGTCCCTCTGTTCAACAAGGGAGGGGCAGAGGTGGATGAAGCCCTTCTCATCCCCCGAGGTCCTGACAACACCACAGTGAGCAGAGATGGTGGGCAAAATGCTGTGCTTGAAAGTACCCCCTCTGCAACAATTCCTTATGGAGCATGAAATGCCCTTTGGGGTTAAAGAAATGGGGACATGATTCCTGGGTAAAATGTAAACTAATCTGTGTGTAGCTGCTGCCTGAGGCCAGGGCCTGCAGCTAGTTAGCACTGATTATCTTGAACAAGACCAGCGGCAGCAAGGAACACCTCAGCCTTCAAGGAAAACCTCTTCTTGACCTTCCAATTAGCATGTGGCTTATTCTCTGACATGGAGATCTCTTGTTGCAGTAGCTCTGCCTGCTCTTGCTACCTACCTGGGATCTGATTCCTTCCCTTGGAGTCCTTCGAGGGAGACCTTGGGCTTGGAGGTACCTTGTGGCATAGCAAAGGTGCACAATTATTTCCTGTTCCCTAATTGCATCGCTCTGTTATTCCAGGAAATGTACTCTTGCTCTGTCAGTAGGAGTAAATACGAGATCTCTGCACAAAGGAGTAACCGGCAATGGTCTAGATGTGACTGAACTGCAGATAGAAAGGAATTGGTCGTAGAATAACAGCAAGAAAACTCAACTCTGAGATCCATGAGCTCTGCTCTTCCTCAGAGGTTTGTCACTTAAAATTAATCTGGACAAAAGAAGGCGAATGTATTTCTGGGAAAAATCCTGGGATGGTGTCCCACTGAATGCAGCAGCAAAGCAACCAGCCCTGGCAGGGCAGCAGCACCTTCCTCGTCAGCTCTGCTCTGTGCTGGTCCGAGTGGTGCTGCCATCACCCTCCACTGAAGCAGTGACTGGTGAGGAGTCAGCTCCCTGGATTTTGGGGCGTTCACTCAGCCAATACGCGCTGAAAGAGCTCAATTTAATGCAACCCCACAGCAGAGCTCCCTGGGAGTCAGCACTGCCTGTGTTTCTTCATCTCCGCTGTGTGCCACAGAACACAGTATTTTCTCTGTACCCAAGGATGCTGCAGTGCTGTGCGGGATGAGCAACCTTACAACTGGGCTTTAAAATAAAAAGCAAACCCCGATGCCCAATGAAGGATAGGGCACTCCTGTTTTCTCTGCTCCCCGTTGTAAACCCGAAGGTGATTTACTGGGTTAGGCTGGGCTTTGAGGCCGGGTAGCACCGGGCTTGCAGCACGAGCGGTCCCGTTCCCGCGGATCCCTCCGGGGGCGCGGTGCCACGTCCAGCCCCGCCGTGCCCCTCTGCTGCCTGTGACTCAGCACATGCTCCCTGCGCTCGGCTGCCTTCGACACCCCCTCGCACCCTAGCGCCGCGGGGATCGGCAGCAGCGGGGCTTTATCGTCCCCCCGCCCTCCGGGTACAGTGGACACGGCATCCCCCACGCCCCACGCTCCCCCTGGGGACACAGCGAGGAGGGCATCGAGGCGGTCCCCCGGGCGACCCCTCCCCAGCCCGCGGAGCCGGTGCCCCCGGCATCCCGGCAGGTGCAGGTCGGAGCCGGGGTCTGCGGTC
>VWZK01012361.1:336587-458236 GCA_013396935.1 Baryphthengus martii
TTTTTTGAGATTTAGGGGTGTTGCTGTTTCCCCTGGGAGTGTGAAGCTTTGAGTTCTGTTGCTCTCAGCCATGCTCTGAGGAGCTGAGCTCACAGAATGTCCTGAGCGAGGCAGTGGGGAAAGAGCCTTCACGTGTTCCTGTAACTTTGCAGTGCTTTTTTTTCCTTCTGGTGGGGTGGTGGATGAGATTTGCTGGAGACCTGGGAAGATGGGTGCCCAGGTCCTCTTGTAGCTTTACTCAGTAGGAGACAGGTGGTGACTGAACCTGTATTTCTCCATTGATCTCCCCATCTGTGTCTGGTGTTGGTGACTTTATTTTGCAAGGAGCCAGACGTATCTTGAGAGTATTAAAATGAATTTCAAGTATGTTCTACTTTACATACATTGCCCTCTTGAAGTTATGTCATGGGCTTGTCATACCCCTGGTCTTCTAGGGATGAGAGATGGGGAAGGAAAGTGGCTCCTCTGAGTAACTGGTTCCTGCCTCTGCTTAATCTTGGCATTCTGTGGCATCAGCATCAATAGCAATCGATCCGTTTTTCAGTGAGAACAAAACCTCAAAGACACCAAACCTTGGCTGTTAATAAGTGCCATAAGACAAGTCTACATTCTGGATGGAGCCCGTTTTGGAGCCAAGATGTGGAATGGTTGTGAGGAGCTCTCCCTGCCCACCCACAATGCTGCTGAGGCCCTGGAGATGCTCTTCTGCATGCTTGGAAGAGCAGGACTGAGTCTCATTTAATTTTTCACCTGGTGTTCACAAGGGTAGGGTTCAGTGTACAGGCCTGACCGCTGACTTGTGCCTTTGCAGTGGGAGTTGAGCAAGGGCCTGGTAACATCTTGCAGAGAGACACAGGTCCTGCAAAACCACTTCTTGGGGTGTGTGGGGAGGAAAGCATCTTGATGGTTTTACAATGAGATGTCCCAGGAGTGAAAATTCAATTTTTCAAAGGCTTTTTAAAAATCTTGCTGTTTAAATAGATTCCACTTGGTTGGTGCAGTGGGTGTGTTTTATTAAATGCTGAGGATTCACCTGTGCACGACACTGCCACGTTTCTCTCCAAATGGATTTTCTAGCACTGCACTTTAAGAGTATTTGCTTTTTTGTCTCAAGCTTACGGCTTAGGATTTTGTACAGGATTGGGGTTAGTCCTTGTAAAATGGTACCTTTAAAGTAATGTACAAATTAATAACATCCGTGGCTTTTACTTGTTGCATTCTAGGTGCTGTTGCCAGGGATTTTTCTTTTTGCCTTTTTTTTTTTAAAGTTTCTCACATCATTAAAAACAAAGACATGAATGTGCTTGGGAGGCAGATCCTCTGGGATGCCAGCTTGGAAGGGTGCATGTGGTTATGTTGGTCCAGCTTGTCGCCTGCAAATGTCCTGCTGCTGCCCCCCCTGGGTTAAAATGGGAGAGGGATGGTGTCTGTATCCCCCTTGCCATGCCCTGCTTGTTGCTGGATGCCTGTAATGAGTTGCCTGCACCTACGCCACCCAGCTCGTTTGTCCGGGGAGCGCTAATCGTTATTGAGGTTCACTCAGCGGGATGCGGCGTGGTAACTGCCTGGCTGCTGTCTTTGCACCTGGAGACGGTGCCCGTGCCCCGCAGCTGCCGGCGGGAAGGGATTCCCCGTGGGAACGCAGGAGACTTGGTGTCTGGGACCTTGGCAAGGTCAAGGCAGGCTGTGCCTGCGCTCCGGATGCCAGCCAGTAGCCCTGACCTCCATCCATCGGCTGATGCCGGTGTGTGGGTGACCGCTGGGGATGAGCTGCTGGTGGTGTTGAGGGCGGGATGGCAGGAGGTGCTGTGCCCTGACTGTGTGGCTGCCTTGATGAAGACGAGTGCCCTGTCAAAGGGGTGGCAGAGCAACAAATGGGTTTCTGAGATAAATAAAATTTGCATTAATGAATTACAATGACTTTGGATGCCAAATTAAAATTGTGTCTGCAGGATGAAAAATAAATGTACTTTCTGTCTCACTCGCTCATTCTCGTCTCTTTTGATTTTCTTTATCATCAGAAAGAAATTTAAAATTTTTTTAAAGCCAGTTGTGTTTATTTTGGTAACAGCTCATTGACTGCTCTGTGTACAGAAGCTTTCTCTTGAAAGTACTGAAACTATATTAAAAGTGCTTTTGGCTGTCATCTTTTATTTTGCTTCTCCTTCATTCTTTTCCCAAAGCTGGGTCGTTGCTGTATCAAATGCTCTGAAACTGTCTGGTAGCATTTTCCCTGCGGTGCTCCATATAAACTGGAAATAAAGGGAAGAAATTGCAGGATTTGGATTTCTGCAGCTTTTTTTTTTTCTTTCTGTATGTGTGTGTCCCATTGAAGTCTGAGCAGCTGTCTCCATCCGCATAGCCCGCTGATGGCATGCACAGATCTGTTTCTTGTGATTAAAAGGAGAAATAATACCCCAGTGTTCAGAGAGGGGCCGGGGGAGGGAGGGGGGTGAAAGGGTGAGCAAGCGCCCCGGGAGCAGCACTTCTCCCCTTCTTTCTGCCCCTGCCTGCTTGGCCCAGGGGCCAAGGGAGCTGCCAGCGGGGCTGCTCCTCTCTGCATCCTTGTGGCTCTTTATCCTGGTGAAAGAAGCATCTCATGCCATTCGGGGAGACTTGCCCTGCCTGCTGCAGCATCTCCACCCTGGGGTGGGCTCCTCCATACTGCACCAGCGACCTGCCGAGGCCCTGGGGTTTTTATTCTATTCTAAGGATGTGGAAACATTTTGGCAGTGCTGCAGCCGCTTGCTACTGGCGTACTTTGAAAAATACCCAGCAAGTGTCGAGCATCTGTCTGTGAAGGGGGAGGAAATCCCCCCCCGTTATTATTTTCTCCCGATTGTCCTCGCTTGGTGTGGCTTTGGCTATTATGGGTTTGTAAAATAGAACTATATATGACCTTTTATCTTACAAGAAATAGGTTAAGCCATTTTTAAAGAAAGTGGTGGAGTCAGCAGTGCTGCTAAGGAGCTGCTTTCGCATGGTTGATAGGCTGTGAAGCCGTTCAATGGACTTTGGTTTCAAGAGACAATATCTGTTTAAATTAATCTTTGTCAGATACATGCCACTGCAGACAATTCAAATTCCATTTGCTTTCTGATCTCATAACAAAAAAGTACCTTACACTGGTTCTTTTATCGTAAAATTAACTTTTGTCTGTGTGTCCTGGAAACAGGGGTGGCATAAAATCTAGTTAAAAGGCTCTGTTATAGGAGGATTGTGTTTCTTTGTACAAGGCGGACTTTTTTTTCTCCTTCTTTCCCCTGCGTGCATTTAAAAAGAAGACAAGTGTTTGAGATAGATTAGGGAGAATGCCAGCAGATGGACCGATTCTGTTGTTGCTGCTGGCAACCATCTAAGCAGCCATTTTGAACAATGCTGATACCGGGGTACTGATAACACAAAGATGAGGATGGGATAAATATCCAGCTAGTCCCTTTCTCCCCGCCTGCTCCTCCTCCCTCCCTTTCACGCCGCTGCTGCAGCCCTGTTATTAGAGAACCCGATTGTTTCCAGAGAAATGCTTCATCCTCTTAGCTCGGCTGGTGGATGTCTAGCATTGCTTATCACCTTGATTTTTCCTCATGGTTGGTGGAGACACTGGCAGATCAGCCTCTCTCAGAAGTGCCTGCTATGTTGGGTCCTAAGGGGAAAGGGATGTTTGGGTGCCTTGCAGTCATGATGCTCTTTCCTCTACCCTGGTAAAGCATGGGGTGTTTGGTCTTTCCTGTGTAAGTGGACACAGTTTCCTTCCCTCCTTGTGTATGTTTTAAGGGCTTAATGACAATGTGTGATGGCATCCGGTGAGTGGATTCTAGGGTTTCAGGAGATACACCATGGTCTGAATGAATCTGAGATGTCCTTTATGCCAAAATGATTAGTATGGGGCTGTGATTGCAAACTGAGGGTATCCCCTTTGCCCATATACTGGTCTGCCCTTCCCCTTCTCCTACTTATCTTGTCTTCTGGCTCTTGGGTATCTATCTTGGGTTCTGTTCATGTCCTGGACCTGCTGCGCTTGGAGCTTCCTAAGGTCTGTACTGATATTTGTTTGTACTGCTGGATTTTCAGCACTGGAATCAGTGGCCTTATATCTCTCTGTTTTAGTTTCCCATCTCTAAGGAAAAAACCCTTTCATGGATCAAGAAAACCCAAGCATGCTTCATCGTTTCCTAGCAAATGACAAAAAGGCTGTTTTGTGTTTTGCAGGAGGAGATGGGCCAGGATGAACGTGAGGTTGTTCTGGGAAACTTACTGGGCTTTGCCCTGAGCCTGCTGTAATGTAGCCTGGTCCTGAATGCATGGTCTGCAGAACTGGTCAGGGGATGCTGTGTAAGCTGTGTGTTTGGTACCAGATCATCCATAGGGTATGGAGGAGCTCACTAGAACCGGGTCTGAGCCAGATAGCCAGAGTCAGCACGATGACAGGAATGCCATGCAGTGTTGATGCTGCTGCCATTGGTTCTTGGTAGACTGCTTTGCGTCAGGAATTTGCAACTAGTTTCCAAATTACAAGTCTTTAAAATGTTCCTGGAGCTGTAGAGCCCCATGTGGGGAGCGGAAGGTGAACAGTAATAAATAGGCTGGTGTGTTCTTGCTGCCTTCCTTGTGTGAGTTTGCAGACCATGGGCTGAAGCTCACCTGTTTACATTGCAGCATCTCTGAGACCTTTATGGGTGAGGTGATGCTTTTACTGCAACTTTTTTTTCCAGTTAAAACTTCTTTGGGGTTAAGAGCTGTACAGATGAGTCTCAGATAAATCTGCTTAGAATAGAATCATGGAACATATATCTAATTATACACAGTAGATGAAATGCTACTGTAAAGCAGCAGATGTAAGAATAAAAAAAAAAAAGAGTTGGGCAAGCATTTTATGGTTTCCCTTTTTAATTTGTCCCCTGAGTCTGTTACATTTTGAGGTAAATCTTATGTTACTTTCCAACAGGAAAAAAGAAATATATTTTCTCCCTCTTGTGTTTCATCTCTTTTAAGGCTGCCTTATTTTTTCTGCAAGCTGTGAACTAGCTGTAGTTGATGTACTTGCTAAAATGAGGGGCATCTGACCTGAAAGTTGAAAAATCAGGCTGTAACCTCCACTTTGTTATCGTGGTGCTTTGGGAAGCTGTTGAGGTCGACTGTGTTCTCTGAAGATTTGAACTGAGAGACTGGGGGTCTCAGCAGTTTGCCTGTCTGTGAGGTCAGCTGGCATCAGATGTGTAAAGTGCACTCAGAGGGCTCCAGTGCCTGGTGTGGTCCCCAGCCACCTTCTCTTGTGGTGGCTACTGTAGCGTTGTTCAACCTGTTATGTTAGGAGGTAACTTCTGGAGACTGGAGGATGGGTGAGGAAAGAGTGCCTGTTCTAAGCAGTTACAGTCTTTGAAAGGTGTTGAGTAGGATGAGGAAGTGTGCTCTTCTGCCCCTTTGGATTATGATGGTGTTGAATCTTAAAATTTCCTTAGGGTTTTGATGGAGAGGAGCCATGACCAATGCATAGCCAAGCACGATGGTGGACTTGGTGTCTTCTAGTGTACTGCTTACTCACCACCAGCACACACAAAGCAGGTGCTTGTGAAGATAACCGAGAATGGATAACCAAGAATGATCAGTGGGGTTTGTAGTGTTTTTAAGCTATGCCCTCTGAAATGGTGCTGAGTGGACTTTAGACCCATTGCTCTTTTCCAGAACCATGCCATCATGGAAATGTGCATTACCACCTCCCCTTCCTAGAGCTCTCTCTGTCTCTTACTTCCTTTGAATTTGACTCAGTCTGCGTTAGCTTCAGAGATCCCATCCCACTACAAAAAAGAATATATTTTTTTTTCCTAAATTTCCCTCAGGTGTGCTTGATAGCAGCCAGGGGTTTTGAGATCAAGGAGCATGTTCAGACAGTGGTTCCTAAGGCTGCTGGTTTCAGAGCCAGGACACAGCACCTTGCTGTTAAAACCTGCCCACAGCCCTCTGTCGTGAAAGGACAGTGGCTTCTGGAACCATGTCACTAAATGGATGGTGAATAGCAGCATCCTTCCTTGCTTTCTGCTGCTTTGGGGCCAGGGTGGATGAGGAGGTGATTGGCATAGTCAGGCTGTTCCCATGCACGTGAGGTGTACTGGGAGCAAATATTTGCTTCTCAGTTTGGAAGTTACTGATTATTTGGGAAAAGATGGTTTCTAGTCACCTCCCAACCATGTTGCTGGGGGCACACGTGGAAGGAGTTGGTATCTTTAGGTGCGTCACTCTATCTTTTTCCTCTGTCACACCCCTCATACAGCACAAACATCCGTTATCTCAAAAATTTAGCACAGTGCCGTGGTTTGAAAGATTCCTGTGCCTTGTACCTGAGGAGCAGAAGGGGAACTGGAAGTGTGTTACAGCTGGCGCTTTGCTTGCTAGGAGAGCGGGAAGGGTGAAATTTTGCTCTGTTACCTTTCTGTCTGTGTTGTGATAAAAATGTGCTGTTACTTGGGTCTGGGAAAATCATAAAAACATACAAAAATTGGATGAAGTGAAGGTGAATGGTTAGACATTCCCAGCCATGGCTCAGCTCCCCACCTATCTCCATAGAACAGAGCAAAGAGTGGATGATGTAGGGGAATGACTTCCTGGGAATTGTCCAAATCTGGGGCTTTTGCTTGAAAGCACTAGTTTTTCAAGAAGGATGAGCTTCTGGGTACCAAAGGCTCTTCCTAAAACAACCAATGCTTTGCTCTTTTTTGCACTTGAATGATAAATGTAAAATAAGGCTTAGGTAAAAAAAGGACCAAAACCAAATGAAGTCAGTGCAGGGAATCAGATGTGTTACGCTGGAGACCTGTTCCTGTGCAAATGTCGAGTTTGGACATGGCGTGTTCCCTCGGCTAATGTGGTATTGTCACCTGGCACTGCTTGTGCCACCCAGCACCTCTGGGGATTTGCAGAGCAAGCATGGCTGCTTCTCAGGTGGGGTCACTGGCTTTTGGAGAGCATCCTAAGTGGGAGATTGATGCTTTCCATGAGCGTTTCCATGAGTTCACTTTCTGTTTCTCATCTATCTAAATGAAGCATAAGGCAGTGGTGAGGTCTTTCCTTCCGCTGCCTGCCTGTTTTTTGGCTTTTTTCTGGTTGCTCCTAGCTCAGCTCAGAGCCTGTGGTTCGAGCACTGTGGGAAGGACTGGTGCTTAAGAGGGGTTGGGATTTTTTTTGTTGCTGTTCCCCCCTGCACCACCCATCCCCACACACTGGTCAGGCACACTAAGGTTTCCTGAACTGTGAGGTTTGATGAACCATTAACCTAAAAATCCCCTGAGTAGGAAGAAATGTTTCCAAGATCTAAAAAATCTTGCAAAGCTTCTGAAGTGGAAATGGGAGTTGTGGTTTTCCCTCAGCAGCTTCTCTTACTCCTGGCTCTGCTGTGAACTGGCTTTGCTTTGTTGGGTACAAAGGTATGTTTGGGATCTTGCAGAGATGGGAAGGCAGCCCTTCAGGGCCTGGTCAGCTGGAGGGGCTGCCTTCCAAGCAGATGTGCTCTTGGCATGAGGCTCAGCAGGTTTAAGACAGGATGTCCCTGTACTCTGGAGGGCTGAAAGCATTGAAATAAGTAACAGGCTGGGAATGTCTGAATCCAGCTATGAATTCCTGGGGAAGAGGATTTGGCAATGGAGCCTACCCGCTGATACAGCCCGCCGTGTCACCGGTGGAGGACAGCACCTCACTGTCCTATGGGCCGCGCTGAGCCCACCATTGTGTGGCCACATGAGACCCTTCCCTTTCAGGGCAGTGCTGGGTCCAGCTGCAGTGCTGAAGGAGACCACTGTCCTCCTTGTCCAGTGCTTCTCCTATTGTTGAGAAGAGGGGAGAGCAACTGGCTGTAAAAGGGCAGGGGCTCTTCGTGGTCAGCCGGACGCAGCTGGGAGGGCTGTGGGTATTAAGCCGTGTCTGCGATGCAGTGGTGTGGCAAAGCAGGGGTCTGGTGGCCATGGGAATGGTCCAGAGAAGGACCTGATGGATGTGGCTTTGTATGAAACTGGGAGGTGGGGTTGCCGGAGGAGATGCGTGCGTGCTGGGTCACCCAGGTAGGAGGAGGTTGTTTTTATTCCAGAGTGGAGTTGATCGCTGTGGCTGAGAGCTTGTCCATTAAGTCCTAGCAGTCCCATTCCTGAGGGCTCTCCTCTAGCTGCCTCTGTGGTATGGATAACACCGCAGCTCAGGAAGGGGCTCACAGCAGGATCCTGACCCTGTTTTCATAAATAGTAACAACATCTCTAAAGACTTAGAGGTTCTGGTTGGGAGCAGAGTGGCTGGGTTCCCCTGTGTCTGTCAGTGGTCAGTAGCAGATGCTTGGGGAGGAGATTAAGAAATGGGTCTGGAGCAGAGGGGTGCTTCCCTGATACTGAGCAGCTACTCCAGCCAAAGGACTGCCCTGGCTCCAGGGCACATTGTGGGCAGAAGGAGGTGGATGCAGAAGGAGGTGGTTTGCGAGGGCGTGTTTTACAGCACTGGGATTGTCCCCGAGTCTCCTCGGGATATAACATCCCTTCTGCTGGGGGTGGGATGGTGGGATGGCTGCTCCTGCACAGCTCTGGGATGCAGCAGTGACAAAGAGCTGATGGGGCCAAAGAAACTTTTTGAGAGACCGACACTTCTCCACCCCACTTCCACACTGTCCTGGAGCCACAAGCTGGAGTTTGGGAGAGGGGACTGAAGCTATTGACAGCTGTGGATTTAATGGGGTGGGAGAACTATGTAATCAAAATATGGGATGTAGCACCAGTCTCTTTTCCCCATTTGTGATCTTGGTGGTTTGACTTTGCAGAATATTTTAACACTTTTCTAATTGCAGGCAGAGTTAAATTCCCTGTGCTAATATTTGAACAGGGTTAGTGGTCTGGAGGAGGCGTCTTTCAGAAGGGATGTCAAATCTTGGGGGTGTCTGGTGCATTGTCTGGCCCTCTCTGAGATGCCTGAGGTTATCTGTTGAGGAATAGCCACTAGCTTAGGGATATTTGCTGGAAAGATAAAGGACTCTTTGTCCTCCTGGCTACAACTTTTTACCACATGATTTGTTTGCTGTGGGCTGCAGTGGAGACGTTCATAGCAAGCAGTGAAACATGCGTGCAGAGGATGTTCCATAGACCATGCTGGATAAAACCCCTGCTGCTTGGTAGCTCATGATGCTGAAGTCTGCAAGATCTCTTTGCAACATGGATTTTGGGCAGCATTTTTGCATTTGGAGCATGCAGCCGTTCGTTGTCAGGAAGCTGGGTGAAAGGTTTTCCTTGGAGCTTAGGAGAAAGTGTTTATTATTTAAAAGGGTAATTTAGGGTGAGAGAAAGAAAGAGAAACAGCCTAATCTTGCAATTTAAATATATTCAAAGATTCCCTCTGTTTGAGTTTGCTTCCTAGCCTTGATCAGAAGGAAATGCTGTTAGCTACAGAGTGGAATAAATCGAGGGCACCCTTATCTGTGCAAGATAAATTACTATTGTTTAGGAAAGACACTCCAGGGATTGAAGAATTTAATTAAATACACAGGGATTATGAATATGCATGTAAATTAGACAATCTAGATATGACATGGCTACAACTGCAGGGAATTGTTCGAACTTAAAAGTGTAATCATTCTTTTTATCAGGATGTGGGGATGGGTAACAAATGAGAAGATTCTCTTTCCCATTTGCCTGCACCTTGGCTGGTCTCAGGTCATTAAGCAGTGGGAATTACCCGTGGCGGATCAGTCCTCACAAGACCGCAGAGATGATGCACCGGAGCCTTTCTTCACCCTAATAAGCTGCCACAAGAGCCAATGGAGAAATGGGAGTTGCAGTGAGGGGCTGACACCACCCTGACTCAGATAAGGGATTTGGTAAGGTGGGGAGCTTTGCTTTCTGCTGAGAGAGGGGAGCACTGGTGCCAGGGGCCATGCTGCTGGTTTACTGCCTGCTCTCCTTGTACTGCCACCAGAAAGGAGGATCCTTTCCAAAGGATTTGGAAAGGTAGTTACGGTGGTTTCATACCATCTCCCTAAAAATCATGGGGTGCAAATATTGATCAATCAGTTTTTCTGCCTTTTTCCGATGCTTTTAGAAGGGTGCCCCCCTACCATTTGATCACCGCTCTTTAGGAAGTGGCTTGGAAATTACAAAAGATAGGGCTTGTTTTGTTTTTTTTTGTGTGTATGGGTTGTTTTTTTTTTTTAGAGATTAAGCTCTAGATCAGTGTAAGCAAAAGAGGAGAAATTGAAATGTCTCTTAAGAGTCAAGACTCCCAATAAAATCAGAATAAAATATGCTTGTGCTGCCCTCCCAGTGAGATCTGGGCTTCTTGTAGCAACCTGGTGTCTGAGTTGAGCCAAGGCAGGTTCTTCAAAGGACATTAACTGCGATATACGTTGCTGCCTTGAATGTGTTTAATTTGCAACTGTTAGAGGTGGCATGTAATAACAATGCAGAGAAATATTTTTTTCTTTCTCCTCTCTGTTTCCTTTGTTTGACTTCACCTCCATGCCGCTCAGTTTCATTGTTCTGCTAAAATCAGATTTCTCTATAGTGTGAGTCCAGGACCTGCAACAGAAGAAATAAATTGCTACAAGCCTCCCACCCTGTGAATTATTTTTAATTCTTAAAATAGGCAGCGAAATGTGGACATGATCTGACTTTGAACTTGAGTAGTCATTAAAAAAAAAAAGATGGTTTCTTTTGTTGTTGTTGTTTCTCCTCATCTTTGTCATTTTTCAGTCAGCCAGAGCTGTATGAGATGGGCCTGTTCTGATGGAGGGATTCCCACTGGGACCCCCACAGACCAGGGGCAGGAGCAGAGCTGAGCCTCTGGCTGGCTTCCTTGGGGAGCTGGGGAGTGGTTTGCAGGGGCAGGAGGTGATGCTGCCCTGGGTCACCCCTCCACGAGGCATCAGCTTCCCCCACCTCCTTCACCCCCTCGAATTGAGGGCTTATGGTAATCAGGAGCTCAGTCCTGTCCTGTTCAAACCACGTGGGAACAATTCCTATTTATCACTTTGAAAAGTGGATGATTTTCCAACCTCTGGCTCATGGGTTCTGATTAAAAAACAAGAAAAAAAACCCTCCGCATCTGAAAGTGTGAAATATCTAAAGCCTCCGCACTGCATATTTTTTCAAAAGCTTTGGAAGACCTGCCTTTTTTTTTTTGTAAAGGAAAAATGGAAAAATATAATAATGCGAGAATATTTGTATGTGCATGGAGACAGATTTGAACTTTTGTAATAAAGTATTTCTAATAAAAATTTAATGTCCTCAAGACAGTGTTATGGCAGCTCATTACTATTAAAGGTCATTTGAAGAGTATTGATCCTAAATGTTACAGCTGAATGTAAACTTTGACTGTTACAGTTATTAATGTATATTTATGATCTATGGGATAAGTGTAAAAGGAAAATGAGAATATAAACGATACAGTGAACTCATTTGTTTCAGCATTGCCAAAGGCTCAGTTCACACAATTCACCTCAGATTTAAGCGTGTCTGTTGTCTCCATGTTACATAGATTGAACCTTATTTATTTTTAACTGGCAAAATCTTGCAGTCCTACCCTGGAAAAGAGGTGTATACTTGAATTTCTGGTCATGCCTATGGTATGGCGTGGCCTGAGCTTTGTATCTGTTCCTAATGGTATATCGGAGAGCAATATTTTGCATTCAACTTCCATGCTGACACAGAAGTATCATGGACTGAACTCATTGCTAGCATTAGTCGGAGCTCCGAGAAGTATGCATCTATAATTATACCAGTGAAAAGCAATTGTGGGTTTTTTTAAGTTCAATTAATTTAAAATGTTAAGTATGTATACTAAGAGAGCAGGTGGTACTGTATTTATTTTTGCTATACTATGATGCACCTATGTTTGCGCATCTGAGGCAGAAAGGATGTATTCACAGTGAATTTTAAGGCTCTTTGTATTAAAAAAAAAAAAAGAGAGAGGGGGGGAAAAAAAGACGAGAAACCTGTGGTGGCAGGAGGAAGATAAACGGTGCTTGTGATATTTCAAAGTCACATTAATCTTTTTTTCTTCCTTTCTTTTTTTTTTTTCCTTTTTTTCCTTTTAATGTATGACTTTCTCCAGGGAAATTGTCTCCTCATGACTGCAGCGGATTAATGTGCACAGATCAGCTCCTGCATTATTTTTCTGTTTTGACAGAGTGGTGATTTTTATATGCGCATCCCTTTCTGCCAAGATTACAGCTTGTGTTCTTGGAGTTTGGAAGAGTTCCCTGCCAAGAAGTGGCAAGGAACAGGAAGCCGTCTTCTTGATGCACAATGCTAGCAAGAAACTCTTGGTGGGTGCAGAGGCTGTGGTTTTGGTGGTGAGGATGGGAGTCTGCTGGGGGTTGGGGAGGGTGAGTGCCTGAGGCCAGATCCTGGTGTACTGCTGGGACTTGTGCCACAGGGCGCTCTGCATGGTGACATGAAGATGGCGATGTGGTGGTTAGCCTCCCAGTGAGGGTCTGGTGCCGGTAGTGAGGTGTGGGCATCCGGCAGCGCAGAGGAGATGGCTTTGAATGGGTTTGTGACTGCATTGAGAATCTTTCAAAAGATCCTGCTGTTCTCTAGGATTGTTGATGTCAGCTTATTTATTTTAAATTGCAGTTAAATATATGTTTTTCTGGGGAGCTTTGGTAAAGTGCCACTTGAAAAAGTGACGACTGAGCCAGCTCTCACCAACCTATGTGAATGGGACAGATTTGGCTTTTTCTTCTCTCCCCGTGGCTCCTGCAGTATCTCTGGGCACGAGCTTGATGTTGCATTTCTGACAATCATTGCATCCTGTTTTTAATAGTTTGTCTAGACAGTGCTGACATAACTATGAAAATAGTTTGGTGACCTAGTCTAGAATTAGTGCACATAAAGAAATCAACCCTTGCTTCTGATGTTTGCAATCAGTTTGAATGACTATATTGTAACGCAATTTAAGAGGGAGGCAGATTTTGGAGTTGCTCCAAAGAGCAAGTCGTGAGCAAAACACATCCAAACAAACTTGTGCGGTAAATATGCAATGGGTCGGGAAAGTGCCTAAGTGCAGGTTAGCCAAGACTTGCTTCGGAGCTGTGTGGCAGGTTTATGGAGTCTGGTGTAAGGCTGGAGTTCGCCTCTGGTTGGACCAAAGTTTTTCTGGGAAGTTTATAATCCAACTCTGAACTTAGTCTGTGTTATATTCCACCCTGTATTTGGAGAAGCTTTGTCAGCATAAAAACGTGTTCTTTGCAAACGTCAGCTGTGTTGTTGACAACATCTTGGATTAGGGTATAAACTTTGGGATCGGTGGTGTGTCCTGTTGGTTAGCTCAGAAATACGTGACGTGTCAGTGCTGGTGACTCGGAGCAGTGTAATTGTACTGGATTTCTACTCTGGTCCTGGGTTTGGGGCCAGTTCCTACAGCATTTGACCTCTGCCCTAAAGTGTGTGTGACCTGCCTGTTTAGATTACTAATCCCAGGTATTTAACCATAGATCTCCTGAGCTGTAGGGACTGTGTGGATGTCTGTGTGGACTGTGAACCACTTCCCTCCTGTCATGGTGTTTGTTGTGATAACAATTTGGGCATGGTGGAAGAAGAGCGCAGCTTGAAATGAGGTCCTTGGTTGTAACATTGCAGCAACGAAGCTTTGAGACGGCTTTGGTTTTGGTGATAGTGTGTGGAGTGTGGCCTTTGTTGGGTTTGGTAGCCTTTGAGAGCTGTTTTGCTGCCCTTGCAGGGGATAGCAGCGCATCCCCCCATTCCTGTAATGTAAATGGGGAAAAATGGGCAAAATATGAAATGCTGAGCTCATTTGCAGGGAAATAAATGACACATGAAAGGGAGTTGTTTGATAGAGCAGTTCAATGGTTCTGTGCTTCATGCATAGCTAGGTAGCATGTGGAGGTGTTCCCAGATGTGAAAAAACTGGCCTCTGCCCTCAAGATCTTCCAGTCTGTGTTGGGAGAGGAAGAAGCTTCCAGGCAGTGTGAGTGGAGGAGGAAGAGGACAGGCAGGGTGTATGCAGGGGTTTTGCTTGCTTTAGGGTGAAAGGGGAAGGATGACATTTCAGATGAAGCCAGGAGCAGCACCTTGTGCTAAGGCTCTTTGGGGGCTTGTGCGTTTGTAGGCATTTAGGATGGAAAAGTCCCTTTGGGTGGCAATGCAGCTGCCCATCCTGTCAGCCTGAGGCTTTGCTTTGTTTGCCCAGTGGTAGCTTTCTTTCTTGGATTGCAATGTGGAAAACACTGGAGCTGCAACTGTCGACATGGTGGAGAGGGACGAGAGCAGGAACCCATGGATGAGACTGCCCTGGGTGGTGGGTGTAGGGTGAGGGCTGGGGGCAGGTAAGTGCCTGGTGCACATTGAGAAGTCTACTCTCTGGGACGCTGTAGGATTTATGGGTGCAAATGCCTAAAAATGCTCCTCTTTTCTTTCTTCTGGAGAAACCTGAGGGCAAGCAAGAGCAAAGAAAGATGGCCAGTGAAACCTGTGGATGTGACCTAAATCGGACATTGAGGAGAGCTGGGAGAGTCTTCCAGATTTGTATCTGCAGGAAAGAGCCAAATGTGAGCTTTACTGGAGAGGGCCATTAGGGATTTGAACAGCTTTCTGAAAGGGGGAGACTTCACCCACACCTGTCATGGGTGGGAATTATATGTGTGTGGCAATGCTGGTTCTGTGTTGTGCAGTGGGTCCAGAACCCTCAGCTTGCTGCCCTCCCTGCCTGCTCCAGCTGCTTCCTGTGCTGGGGAGAGGGCAGTGGGATGGAGCTGGCGTGCAGCTGTGTGCAGGACTGGGTGCGCAAGGGCTTGGATTCCTGATGGTGCCGTGGTGACTTTCCATGTCCTTGAGCCTTTGCAGAAATACTGTCTCGATAACCAAAGGGAATCGGTCATGACATTTCCAGGCCTGTGGGGAGCCTGGCCTGCCTGCCTTCTGCCCTTGGAGGAGGTGTTTCATGACTACCATTAGTTACATACTTGAGGAGGGAGGAAGCAAATCTTTACTGAATTGGAAACCTTGTGAAAAGGTCACACTTCTGAAAAGCTGTGCATTTTAAGACTGCTCAGCTCTGCAAAGCTGCCTTTGAACTGGAAGAGTGGGAGTTTAACACCCTTTCGACAGCTCTGGGCATATTAAACCCACAAAGCAGGAGCTGGAACCAGCCATGAAGTTAACTCTTGCTGGATACATGGCCTTGGGAGGGGAGAGGAGCCCATCCCTGGTAGGTCTCCAGGGGGAAACAGCATCAATGTGAAACCAGCCCCTCTACCAGGAATCAATCAGACTGTCCACTTGGGAGGGAGATGGTGCATTTGGGGCAAACTCCCGTTGTTGCTCAAAGTTTGTGAACATTAAAAGGCTATGTGAAGAAGTGGTTCCCCAGTGCTGGTGGAAATACTCAGCTTTTTCATCCAAAGATCAGGTAAATGCATTTCTTCTTGAGTTTGGTCAATATATTGTGCTCAGTTAATCCTTTTGTCTTGGAGACTCTTGTGGGCGGGCCAGAACAGCCCACCTATGTGATAAAAATACCTTTTCCCTGGCACCTCTTCCTTCCTTGTCCCTCTAAATTGCTGACTTCTCGGAGTGCCAGCATCATCTCTGCCTGTGTCTTCTCACTGCTGTTGCAAGATGAAGGTTCATTCACCCCAATGAACATTGATGGTGAAATTGCTGTTCATCATCCGCTCTGCTATTAGCATAGGTGAAATCCCTTCATTACAGGCTATTTGTTTGAGACTGTAGGTGCTAATGGCCCCATTCAGGAGAGCCCAGGCACTTGCAAAATCCCTGATGAGCAGGAATTGATTGCTATCGATCAGTCCCAGAGCACCGGATGTTTTGAAGAGGCTTTAATACTGCTTGTAGGGCAGCTGATCCCTCTATCTTTTGGACCCTTTTGAAGCTTATAGATAAGGAGCCCAGGCCCTGTCCGCAGCCTGGGAAGTCAGGACCGGGTCATACAGAACTAGGTCAGACATGCTGGGCACGGGTGCCCTCACCCTCTCATCTGGAAGTTGCCCTCTGTGCCTGCACTGGAAGCACAACAGGTAACTTAGCCCGCTGCTCAGGGTCTTCTCACCTCACACAGGGCTGGGGACATGTCAACAGACACATCTTGCATCTTTGTTAAGTGGATTTGACCATCCTCAGCCACCCAAATTGTCTAGGTTGCAATTCTTTGCATCCCTAATGCAAAGTGAACTGGAGAACTGCAGGGAGAACATTTGCTGCAGTGAATCTTGGCCATGGTGGCATCTGGAGAACTCGGTCTTCTATGGTCATGCTCTAGCTGAAACCCGTACCCGTCACCTGCACCTCATTACTCCAGCTAGATGCTTTGGGACTGTGACATGGATTTTCCTGACAAATATTTCTGTGCACGGCCAATCCATAACTGAGCTGGAATAAGGCAGCAATGGTATGGGATTTAGGAGTGTTACCTGTGGGCAGTGGGAGAGCTGCAAATGCTTAACTGACCATCTGAAAAAAACAAAATGTGTCTGGTTGACTGTTCTGCTTGGGTACAAGAGCTGAGTCCTCTTTTGCAAATGCAGTGTCCCATCTTCACCATGTGTCTTTTAGTTCCACAGTTAGTCCAAGAGAGGTTCTTATTGCAATTGCCAGTGTATGTAAAGCATCCCCTGCTACTATGGCCTTGCTGTTCCTTATCAGCTGGGACGTACCTCAAGGTCCTGAAGGAGAAGGGCAGGGTTAAGAGGGACAAGAGACACTGCAAATAGGATGTGCTGCTCCCAGTGTAGCCCAATGGTTTATGGTGTTGGCAAGAACTCAGGGCATTGGGAAAAGCATGTGGGAGGGTGTCTAAAGTGAAGACCTGCTTAAAACCAAGAAGAAAGAAAAGTGGGAGCATGCATGGATGGAGTCCAAGCAAGTTTGACCTCTGATGGTCTCTGCTCAACATCTGAGCCACTGGGCACCATGTCCAGAGGGACCTCTGACTCCTGCCTTGTGAGCTGACGTCATTTTAATTAAATTGTGTCTACCTGGCTGAGTTCCTGCTAGCGTAAGGGATTATTCTGAAGAGTCGGCTGGGCGGCATGGGCACCGGTCTCACTGTTTCTTATATCCAGCACAGATTTTGCCATGACACCTTTTCATTCCCCTCATCATTGGCGGTAGCCCTGGTTTTCTCCTGCATCCCAGTGGATGAGGAGGGAAGCAGATCTGGAGAAGGGAAGGGTGAAATGCTTGACTCTGGACACGCCAGCAAATACCCAGACTGTGCCTGTAATGCGCTTGTGTTTCTGAGGCTGGTACTGCTACATGAGAGTCAACCCGTGGTGGGTGAAAACTTCTAGCAAGTTAATAAATCAATCGGATGCCTTTCCAGGCTGTGTGGCGTGAGCTGGAGAGGCTTTCTTCGTGGTGATGAGTCACCTGTTTGTGGCCCATTGGCAGACGGACCCGCTGCGCTGCTGCCAATCTGCAGTCCTCCCCTGTTCAGACACCATCGACTGGAGAAACTGCTGATGCAGCCCGCAGCGTCTGAAATGCGCCGTTGCCATCTGCCTCCCTGACAGAGTTGGAGCGGCTTCTTTTTTTAACCTGAGTTTGCTGAGTCTTGGCTAATTAACCGCCTTTGGAATTTGTAACGTAGAAGAACGCCTGCTAAGTTTGGGATGGAGTGGGGGTGCTAGGGCACTGTGCAGTCACAGTTGTTTTTTGGTGGTGTGTTGTTTTTTTTTTAAGTCTAATTTGAGCGAAAACAGATATGCAGTAGTCTGATTTGCTTGATTTCTAAATTTGAACTCTGATAGCTCTGCTGTTTTCAAATACAGTGAAAGGACACTTTTCTCTTGGTTGTGACCTTACCCGGTGCAACTGTCCAATGTGGTTTCTTAAGGCAAGGAGCTGTAGGTCATACCCTCTTGCTGATTTGTGGGGTGGCGATGAGCTGGGGGAGCCCCACAATGTGCCAGTTTGGAGCAGGTTGGCAGCATGGTGGGAATAGATTGGAGGTGTTTAAGGATGTCCATGGTGGGTTCATGGTGTGTCCCATATGAGACCTGACTGGAGATTATCTCTGCCTTGGTTCGCTTTGCTGAGGAAGAGATGAGCACTTGGGGATGCTCTGGGTGGAGAGGGAGGATGGATGAACAGTAGGCAGAGAGGGATTTGTTGCTTGAGTCTGGAATAGGCCATGATGAATTCCAATGGAGGTGGGTCAAGGTAGTTGATCGTGGAAGAGTTCTTCTATCAGAATGACCTGTGAGGGTTTGAGGACCCATATTGTCTCCATATTTGGATCCCTCAGTAGGATTTAGTGATTTAGAGTGGGATGGGGGTGTGTCTAGGAAGGCTAAAAAGTCCACTTGCTGTGGGAAGGGAACAACATTCACTGTGGTGTTGACCTCAGGGTCAGTTGAACAGTATGCTCAAGTAGCCTTTATTGCTTTGGAAGGAGATCAGCGTGTGAGGTCCATCTGGCACTTTAAACAAGTACATTTATTTCAAAGTGAATAGGCTTTTTTTGATCTTTGGGATTGAATCACCTGCTTGGACCTGTAACTATCCTCGCTGCTCTATCCTATTTCTCTAGACTTGGTGCTGCCAGCGGGCAGGAGGGCGCTTTAGACAGAGAAGGTGACTGAATTAGTTTTCTTTAGGTCTGGACCTCCTGCTTGCTCTGCACATGCTGCCAAAAATTTATCCCATCTTTTCTTAACACAGATCTTCAGCTCCTAAACTGGAGTGACAGTTAGATGGTGCCTGAGCAGTAAACCTAATAAGAGGGCAAGCAGAGCTGATGTTTCACCTTTGCTAACTGAGTAGCAGACTAGCTAGCTGAGACACATCCCTCCTCTAAACAACTTTGGCATCCAGACATTTCACAGCAGCTAAAATAAATAAGCCCCTTTTCATTTGTCCATCAGAAGAGGTCCTTGCTCTGCTGGTATAGGTGTCCTGGGGATTGCTTCCCTCAGGGAGCTGTCTGTGAACTGCCTGTTAGTGGCTGATGCAGATCCCTACTCCTTTTGCTGCCACAGCAGGCAGGCAGAGGGAAGGTGCTCTGCCCCTGTGAAGGCTTGAGGAGAGGAAGAGTCTTCAGAGAACTGTCCTCTTCTGTCTTTCCTAACCATATTCACTAAGGCTTCTCTTTCTAACTTTCTAAAAAATCTTCTCCTGGATTTCTTTGAATAACTAATTCTGTTTAGCAGTGGGCTCTTGGTGTTTGTCCTGTTTTTCTTCCTTTTGGTCTCGGTCTTTGGGTTCCCTCCTGAGCCTCCCTCTTGCAATAATGACTTCGTGTTGCAAGAGGATCTGTTGTGATGTCCCTGCTTGCCTGGCATCTCAGGAGACTGAGTGGGAGAACGAGGCCATTTGCTTTCCTTAGCACTTGCTTGCTTGCTTCTCTGAATCCTCTGCAAACAGCATGATGAAGAACAGATTGGTGGGATCCGTGGAGCTCTGTGCCCTGCTTCTTCTGGGAGGGTGCCCTACTGAAATTCACAGGGGTTATCAGGACTTGGGATGCTGTAGAAACCAGGCTTTTTTTCTGATGTAATGCTCATTTGATGCTCAGATGTCTATTATTAATTGCAGCCACCAAAGAGTTGAGGAGTGTACTTTACCCTCCAGGGTGGGATGTTTGTGCTGTTGGGGCTATTTTCTTTGCACAGATGGAGCATTGCCTTCCTGTCTGTGCCAAAGCTGCGTTCTTCCCTCTCAGGTGAGTAAATAAGATGGGAGAGACAGCTCATTCCCCACAATCCTTAATTGATGACTTTTGCTCTGGAGTTACATTCTCTGCCATTGGGCAAAGAAAGGGAGCCTGTACAACTGCGAAGTGTAAAACTTGTCTCCTGCTATTTTTGAGAGCTTGCCTAAATTGTGCATCCCTGCTGTGGAACATCAACTTAAAACCTGCACCTGGTAGAAATATTACAAGGCAAGAAGTTGCAAGGGCTTCCAACATCAACCTTCTGCAGTAGTTTTATCTTGGCCTGTCAGCTGTTGAGTGGCAGGAGGGGGTATCGGAGGAATGCAAGCATGTTTTGTTGATGCTCTTGTGGTAGGGAATTAGAATCCTTCCTGCCTTCCTTTGTATTTTTGTAGTTTACCTCCTTTTCCAAATTTGTATTTCTTTCCCCTCCTACCTTCCTTTACCGTCTTTGCCATCTTTCTGTCTCTTCTCCTATCCCAGTGGCTGTGGTCTGAGGGCTTAGAGATGAAAATTACCCTAAAGAATCTGCAAAAGTAATTGGGCTAAGAAAACTCACTCTGTTTTCAGGAAGCTGTTTTTCATGCTCTGGGATTGCATCTCCACTGGGAAAATGCATAGAGATCTGCAAACAGAAAAGGATTAAAGATGATGTGCTCTCATCTCTTTAGCTTTCCATGGTGTCCAGTCAAGCTGGGTAGCACAGAGAATGGCTCTCTTGCAAGCTTGAAAGTACATGGGCAGCATAGCCTGAAGGAGCACAGAGGATAAGGGTTTTCAGCTCATGTGAGATGCGGTGAGGCTTCTTCTCTACTGAAATCATTGTACTTTCACTAAATAATGTGAATAGTGACACTAAATAGGGACACTCTGGGCCAATATACTCTTCATGCTGGAGAAGCTCAGAAGATGACGGTCTCCAATTTTGGGAAATATCTGGATGTGAGATCTTGGGGCTACAGGAGAACCTCAGCCCTGTTTTATCTAATGGACTACACACCTGATTTCACTCCATGATGACTAGAAGTGATCTGTGCCAGTGGGACGTTGCCTCGCCGTGTCTGTAGCAGAGACCAAAGGCTGCATGTTGGAAGGTGCTGAGCTTTTCAGGGCTGTTTGTGGAGATCGTCTACGGGTCAGGTTGGGGCTCATGGTGGTCATTTTGGCAAAGCTGATTACAAAGCCCATGTTGTGAATGAAGTGAAAGAAATCAGCTCCTCCTTTCCAAGCACGTCAGTATCAGGTTGTTCTCCTCGGATTGTCAAGAGCTTGGCTTTCTGCTTGTAATGGTTAATCCTGCTGTAAAAACCACATTCTTGGGCGCTTTGGAATTGTGCTGCAGAAGCGTCTCCAAAATAATAAATGGCTTTCAAAATCAGAAAGAACAAATGTTATAGATTATACTTCTTCCCCACTTTCTTCTTTTTGTCTAAACCAAATTCATATTGCATAACTTTAGGAATATATGGTCTGATCTCCCTGAAACCTGAAACCGTTGATCTTTCCTGTGAGGCTTCATGAATGTGTTTCATTTTTGCAGGGTGGCTGTCGTCTTGAAGATCGGTGATTAAAGTAAGGCTTTTCCCCCTAAAAATGCATTTTCATCTGCTGGTAAAGCTGTGGTGAAGCATTGAATTGATGCAAGATTCACAGCAGCTTTTGTATTAGGAAGCAGAAGACACTAGAGCTTTTTTTTTGACACCAAGTGCCTCCCTCACCATCAGTGCACTTGGTAATGTTTAGATTGTGTGACCATAATGTTTTAGGGGTGAAGGGGAAACAAAGACTTTTAGGAGTGAAAAAGGCTTGGTTGCAGATAATTTTTCTTCTAAAGCCCTTCCAAACAAAAATCAATTGTTGAGCTATTTTGGACTATGGGAAAGTGTGCTCTTCTGCAATGATGTAGATCGTGTCTTGTAATACTGAGCTAATGTCTTTTTTCCCAGTGATTTGGACCCTGTGAGGATAAGTCCTCAAAGTAGTTAGATGCTGGAATGAAGAACCTCCGGAGAGAGAAGCTTTGCAGATGTGTGATGCTATCTTCTGTAGTGTATATAGAGGTATATTGGCAAACAGGCAAGGATCCCACTTGACGGCAGAAGGGTGGGTCCGTGCCATTTTGCACTATCGGGATGTCCTCACACATGCACAAGTCTGCTCATGTGTCATAAATTGGCCTGTTTGATCTGTTTTCTTTCCAGGAAACTAAACAAAAGTGCATATCCTAGCTGCAAGGGAAATGTGGTTTTGCCCAGTTCTTGTTCCAAGCAGTGCCTTTTGGTGAGGTGCCGATCTCTGGCCATTCCACAGCTCCTGACATAACTGAAGCCATGCAGGGTCTTGTTTGAGGGTAGGAGCATCAGGGACAGGCCCATGGGTGGCAGTGCCAGCGAGGCTGTGCAGCATGAAGATGTATAGCACTACGTCCTCATTGCAGCAATAGATGAATCTTCTCCCAAATGAAGCTGTTGCTTTGAAATATCCTTTATACCTTGGAGGCTGCCTTCTTTTGCAGGAAGGAGATAGCACTGGTCTGCCCTGTGTCAGAAGCTGCTTTAGAAGCTTTACTGGCAGGTGCACCAAGGCCAAAGTTTGATGTGGGATCTCTCTGAAATATTTTTGAGCATTCCATATGTACAATAGAGTTGATCTTAAGTTTGCACTTTTGACACTTAGCATCTATTTAGCATACAGCATGACTGTGTAAGGTGTCCTGGTTGATTAGCAGTGGGAAAACTAAACTCATCCTTCCAGTCTCTTGGGAAGGAGGTAGAACATTTTATCCCAGTAATAGGCATGCTTCTGTTTGGCGGCTGCAGGGGCTTTCTTCTTGTCGGAGCCTGTGCTTTTAACCTCGGGTAGACATTTGTGAAACTACAGGTGTACTGAAGAATTTTGTTTTATTGTAGATCCCCAACTTATATGGGTATATGAGGATTTACAGCACAGGGCTAGAGAGATGCTAGTCAGGGGAGGTAAGACACTGGTTAAATTGATTGCAGTGATCCCTAAACATCACCTTGCCTTCCAGGTGTTTGCATAAGTAGAAATCAGAGTAAATATTTGTATTAGGATAGACCCTGCCATTACGCCAGCTGATGTACAGACTTAGGAAGAGATGATGTCGTCTGTTAGTGTCATCTTGGCAACGTTAAGTGGAGGTGAATGTTCCTGTTTACCCTCTAGGCCTCGGAGTAGGTTTCTTTGAATGTTGTTGAATCAGTCAAATGCAGGGTGCTTTGGGTTTAGTTTTCAACTTTGAGATCTGAGTTATTTGCCCTGCAGATTAAAACCCAGCTTTCAAAACCAGAGTGAATTTATGGAGTGTGGTGCATTTTAATTAGAACATTTAATTAGGAGAAAATTCATGAGTGAGTTTTGTTTTAAAATGGTCAAAGATGTTAAATGAAAACAAAAGGGAAAGAAATTATGAAGAAGCTTAAAAGATCATTTATTTTGGGTATCTTCTTTACCCATCAAAGGAGATCACTTTCTGTCCTTTGCTTTTTGTTCCAAAAATAGCTAAGGTGCTGCCTGATTTCTGCAGGTTGATGTTGATCTCTCTTTGTAATTAAGTATAAAACCAAATTGCCCAGTTGAGAGAGAAATGAGTGTCAGCAGGCTGCTGAAGATAGCTCAGGTGTGTGAAATGGCTACTCCATCTCACTGCTGACCGCCCTGGAAATAAAGCTGTGGATTTCTTGGTTGTGTTTAATGTCTGTGTTGTCTGCTCAGCTTCTTGCTGACAATCATTTTGCATGCGTGGCAGATTGATCTCCTGAGACTTCTGTCCGTCTCCTTTCTGAGCTGCGTTAGCACCTCCTTGCTTTTGATATCAAAGCGTGAGCAGCCAATGTGGGCATCATGTTTTTCTCAAGGGTGGTGAAAGAAGCAAGGAGGTGATTTTCCTAACAAACTACTTCTGTCTTGCTGTCTCCAAGCAGCAAATCATGCTAGGTACTGATGCTGGGGTAAATATAAAATGAAGTCCACCCTGCCGCTAAAGACTAACTCACAGGTCCATCAGAGAGCCTGCTCTCCTGATTCCTGCTCAAGTACATGCCTTCCCAGAGATTTCTGTGGAAGCTTAAAACCCAGCATCCCTTTGCGGACCTAAAATACAAATCTGTATTTTTAGTATAGAGCAAGATCTGATGTCCTCAGGAAATGAAGTCATTGACTTCACTGCATCACCCGTTTCTGCCATGGAAACAGTTGGTGAATTAATGCAAGTTTTGCACAGGTTTAACATCCATCCTCCTCTTCAGAGTGAGGGGTGGGAGGAACATTTTCTATTAAACTTAGAATTGTTGTCTTAAGTTATTAATTCCTTGCATCCTAATGTATTTATCTTTGGCTGCAGTGAGGAGTGGAGAGCTTTGAAATCTAGCTACCTCAAAGGATGCTTTCTGCATTGGGGAACAAAGAAGCAGCATTGCTTTAGTAGGACACTGTATGAATTTAAAGACTACTTTACATACAGTGTGCAAACAGAGTAGTGGAGCCTTGTTGCTTTTATTGAGGGTGTGCTGGTCCTTGTATCCTTCAGGAGATGCCATGTGTGATATGGATTCTGTGTAAACGGAGTGTGTAGCTCTTGAGCTTCATCCAGGTGAGGTCAGAACTACCACCAGCAGTCATCAAGCTGTCCTGGCTGCTTGGATCTGAGACAAAATGTAGAGGCACTAGGATGATGGTGGTGGAGGCTGTAGACCTTCCACATGAATGTCCTCTCCTCATTTGTCTTTTCCAGCTGTTACAGCAGGAGGGAGAACATTTTGTCCTAAAAATCCAGGCTTCAAGACCTGGGATTACCAGGAGCCAGGATTAGATGTGGGATGTTTGTGACTCTTCAGTGGTTTTTGCATTTGGTTTGTGTCTCTGCCAGCTTTGCGGTACATCTCCTTTGATGACACTGAGCACGTAAGAGCACTCGGGTGCAGTGTGTGTCCCAGTGCAAAGCACTTGGCTGCTCACTGCCCACCAAGGGTTATGTGTGGGTGAGCTGCAGTGAAGGGGTGCTGGCTTGGCCACATGGCTCTGAGCGCCATCCCCTTTGGGACCTTTTCAGACTGTGCAGTTGGCCAGGCCTTCTGAAGCTATTTCCATCTTCAGTTCCTTGGGCTTGCTCTTGGCCAAGAAAACATCAAGTTGCTGAAACTGTAAGCCAGGATCCTACTATTTATGTTGGAGGAATGGCGCAGTTTACATAGATGGGCTCTTTGCAAAATCAGCTTACTTTGGCTTTTAGCAATTGAAGTGAACAGCTGTAGCAAGTTAGAGATGTTGAAAGAGTCCAACTTGAGAGCGGTGTGCTGCTTTGTCATGACAGCAGGCTCTTTGTGAATGCAGACGTCTCTGACTGCGTTTTGCTGGAGTTTGAAGCGGAAGTGGTTTCGGATCAAGGCGCTGAGAGCCATGCTCCGAATGAGGAGCCGGGGTCCTGAGAGCTTGTTGGGTTATTTAGCCCTGTCCTGGCTCCGGGTCTGGTGGTGAATAACAGGCAGGGCCCGGCTGCCTCCATGCAGCTTGTGTTCAGCAGTGCTGTGGTGCTGGCTTGGTGTTTCTGGTCTTCCTGGAGACTGACTCTCCTTGGTGTGGGTATCTGAGCAATGCTTTTCCCCTCTCCTTCCTTGTATGTGAGCCTTGGGATGGTCCTGCTGCCACCTCAGCCTTGCTCTACGCTGTGAACCCCTTGAACTGGAAGCAAAGTTGAGTTGCAGCTTGAAACTCCGTGGGAGTGGGTGTGAGTGGGGACTGGGAGGTCAGTTTGGGTGTGGCGAGAGAGCTGTGGGAGATTGGACTCCCTTCTGGTCTTGGCTCTGGTTTCTGAACAGGTTTTGATGCACTAGTCTGGTCTGCTAACAGGGTCTGGAGGATGTTTGGGGCATCCCCGTCTAGGCACGGCATGTGGCAACGTGTGGGAAGGTGATGGATTTTTTTGGACCGTGGGACAGCTGGAAAAAAGACAACTGTTGGGCAGATGTGACCTCTTTGAAGTGGCTTGAGGGGTCTGTTGGCCCTCAAAGAGGGAAACTCTCTAAACACAGCTGCCTTATCTCTCTGGACATGAACAGCCCCAAAAACACAGCAAGTCCTTACAGGGTGAGTGCAGGGACCAGCACCCGGACCCCAAACAGGCACCAGCAATGCCAGAGGAGCCAGCTCTTTCCCACCGGCAGCCCTTCCCATGGCCCAAGGACCGGAGGAAGCTCTCACTCTGCTTTCGCTTCTAGCCTCAGAGCTACTTTGGACAGGACTGACCCTCCATGTTCTCCTGGTTTTCTGCTGGCGCCTTTGCCCAGCATCAGTGGATGTGTTCAGTAGGGGAATAGTTTCTCATACCTGATGACATGTTTTCTCCATCAAAGCTGTTTCTCTAATGGGCACTGTGCCTGTTTTCGTAGGAAGCAAGCTGATGAGGGTCTGGAAATAAGCATTTGTAAGGCAGCGAGGGAAGAAAGATGTTGCAAATGTGATTAATGGCAGTGGTGTACAACTTAAAACTTCTTTTTGTTGTTATTTGATCTTTCTCCTGCAAACTCAGCAGCTGACTTCGGCAGAAGATAAACACATGGGAGGAGGATGGAGAGGGGTTCTTTGGTCTTCAAAAGCAATTAAATGTTGAATGTCTGACTTGAGTCATCTTGAAGAGGCCCAGACTTCAGCAGCAGGGTGTTCATCCTTTCCTATAAAGCAGGCCCCGTTTAAGGGCTCTCAGATGGACAGCAGCAGTTGCAGATCACTTGGGCAAAGTGTGATTTCTTACAGTGAGGGGCGCATGGAGCTGTGCTGGTCAAAGGCAGCTCACATCAGGACTACATTCTGACATAAAATCTGTATTTAGATTGTGTTTTGCATTCCCTGCTACTGCTTTAAGAAAGCTTGAAATACAGCTCATGTTGAAATGGAGCTGATGTTGATAGAAGTTTATGGGTGTGATCGGAGGTTTGGGTCCAGGTGACTGTGAGGAGATATCCTTGGTGCCACAAGGTGTCCAAGCAGATAGAAATGCTGAGATGGGTGAATTGGTCGTGTTTTTTCTGGAGTACAAGAAAGCAGATGAGTCTGGGTACCAGTATTTCTATAGCACTGAATCAGCAATGGTCATCTCCCAAAGGCCAGGGGCTGCTGCTGCTGAGGTGGTGCTCGAGGTCCTCCTGGAGATGGCCCTGGATGAAATTTGGTATTCCTTTGAAATGTGAGATGGCTGCCACATGCTGAGGTAGCTGGCAGCAGGTGAGGGCAGAGCACAGGCCAGAAAATCTCTGTACTTGGCTGAACCCGGTTTCTGATAGTGGGATCTGTCTAGAGATATTGTCTGTCCATGCAGCCTTTTATTTCCCATTTGCTCTTTCTGAAATGGGTCCTCTCATGTCCTGCACTGCTCCACTATGTGGTGATCCCCCATTGTTTAGCCTGATTTGAAAAGAGATCTAAAAAGACTTCTTAAAGCAGTGACTGAGTCCAGCATCTGCATCTCTGTGTGAAGGACAGGTTGAAAATCATCTCAAGGGACATGAAAATAGTTCTTCTTTGACTGCTTCTTTATGTGAGGAGGGTGAATGGGGACCAGGTTGCTGCATCTCATGAGAGCCTCTGTCCTCCAATGTCTGTGCAACAAAAAAAGTCTTGAATTCAGTCAAAGCTGAGGAACTGGGCAAAGTTTAGAAATAGGCTCAGAGCAGACTTTTGTTCGTGGTCCAAGGAGTGTAGTATCTGCTCCTGAAAACAGCCAGGGGCAAATTGTCTAGGATCCAAGTCGGAGGCAGAACAGTGGGGCCTCTTGCTGATGCCAGTGAACTTTTGATCCGCTTACTGGCTGAATCCCACATTTGGAAGGTAAATCCTGGGGGGAAATTGCATGTATTACCAAGCAAATGCTGTTTGAGAGGGATTCCTCTTGCCTGCTGTCTGCTGTCTAAAAATTGTGTGTCTTTTTCAGTATAGTCCTTCAGGATCTCTTAATAGTCACTGAGAGACCAGTACTGCCTGGAGGTGATGCTAACCCAGTCCTTTGGGGTACGTAGATGATTTTGTTGCAGTTGATGGTAGAGGAGCCTTGTCTGCTGACTTAGACCTTCAGTGGATAGGAGATGAATCCTGCCATCAGCCATGTGAGTGGGAAACCAACTGCTCTGTTTAGCTGAATTGGCACAACATTCCCATAGACATGAGTCCTTCCTGCTGACATGGCACCTTGAGACTGGAGGAGATAGCCCTGCTGTGTAAGGACTATGCAGACCAGTAGACTCTATGGCCCCTGTCTGAGTGTTGGTCGTACTCTGTAACACATGTGAGCATTAGCGTGAATGCACCTTGAGAGCATACAATCTTACCAATGTAGGACGATGTGCTGGGAAATCTCGAGGAAGAAATGGGTGACTTATTCTTTGGGAACATTTTTTGTCTCCTCACATCTGTTACTCTGCTTGCTCTTGCCTTTTCTCCCCCCAAATTTGCACTTTGTCATTAAAGCCAGGAAAGAAAATTCGCAATATGCATATGACATTTTACAAAAGTGCTCTCTGTGCTCTTAAAATCCAACAGTTTCACTGCACGGCATTCATCTGTAATCAATTAGAAGGTTTTCTGATCAACAGAAGCTGGAGGTTTTGCTCCCTGGAGTTTAGCACTCTGCACGAGGAGGTGGGATTGCCTGGCACTTAGTCTCCTTTCACCTGAAGAAGGAAATTGGAGCAGCAATGAATGAAACTCAGTGAGGCAGAATGAGATCAAAAAGCTCCAAACTTGCTTGTTAGCCCTCTTTCAGCCCCATTTCAGTGGTATTAAAGCAGATGGTCCAGATGCAGCTTCCAGCTCGGGAAACCCTGAAGCTGCTTCTTGCCAGAAGCAGGGAAGAAGCTCTTGCTGTGTCTTCCTAGGGTTTATCAGTCTCTGTCAGAGACAAGATAGAGGTGAAAGCCATGATCTAGTGCAGGCTGGCTTGTCATTTTGGGATATTCTGAGATGTGCTGCAAGCGGTAGTATTGAGTCCTCATGTACCTAAGTGAACCGAGCCTAATTCCCTGCCCAGACCCATGGGCTGCTCACCTCTACTTCCTGAAACCGGCTCAGTGTTGCACAGGTGCCTGATTGTAAACCTAGGGGAGCAAAATTTTCTAGGGGACAACCTAGGGGATGAAACTTTACTTTCATACTGCCTGGAGCCTGCTCTGGCTCCTCTGCAGTGTGGGGACTTCCACAAAGACCTTCATTTCCTGTTGCCCCATGGGCTTTGGAGAAGACAATGACTTGATGAAGGGGAGGAAGGAAAACTTAGGAAATCTCTCCAAATGGGGCCAAATGGTCCGAGTATTTGACTTCTTAAAATGAGGGCCTGAAACCTTCTGAGATGTCAGAAACTAGATTGGGCCAAACCTGGGATGTGATCATGCAAGGAGGGATCAGTTCTGAATGTTCTTGGCCACCAAAACAGGTCTCTCTTCTCCACGCTTCTAAGAGTTGGTTCTGTAGGAAACCTCTCAAAGGCTTCAGCTTCACAGCAATCGAGAACAGCAGCAGAAGCATCATCCTGTCTTGTGGCCTGAGCATCGGGATGTTTCCTTCCTTGGAGGGGGCAGGGGCATAAAAATAATAAATAAAAGGCAGAAGGGCTTTCGAGAGGGTAATAGAGTATAAGATGGAGTATTAAGCCCATCTCCAACCATAATTAAACCTGCAGTTGGAGGGTCTGTCACATTGCTTCAGACCCTTGGAAAAAAAAGAAAAAACAACCTCAGTTGCTAGCTTCATTAGTAATTAAATGTCCAATTACTGTATGTAATGTTTCTGCTTTGCTGAACTCCACAACTGCATTCATAAACAGCCCTAAGGAAGGCCTCTAATCTGTGCCATTGTTCTTCAAGTGGTTTGCACATGCAGAAAAAGAAAAGAAAAATCAGGCAGACATTTATAATATGGAAAGGAAAGGGGGAAGGGGTGGGAAGAGGAGGAAATCAAATCAGCATCTTCCACCTCCCTCCCCCCCTTGAGGTAGGATCTCTGCCAAGCCCACAGAGAAGCCCTCAGGCCCCTCGAGCATGCAAATGTAATTTTCTATCCAGACAACACACTATATTTTTTTTTTTTATAAAATGAAGTCCACCCCCACCCCCTAGAAAACCTCCTCAAATCCCTGAATGCACAACAGAAGCAAGAAGAAAATTACAATGAAAGGAGGAGAGATGAGAGGGGGAAAGAAAAAAAAAATAAAAGCAGCAGCCCACAAACAGAAGGAGAGATGGAGGGAGAATTGAGATGAATATGCAGTGTCCAGAGTTTAAATAGACATAAAAGATAATGAAGGTGGGGAGAGGGGGAGGAGGGAGGGGAGATTGTAATCAAACAAAATGATTTTGGTCCTCTTCAATCATCCCTGGTTTGCAGGCTGTCATTTTATACAAATTAGAGCCAGAGTAATTTTATGAATATTCACTGGGATTGAAATCACGTTCATTAAAGGCAAGTCACCCTTCTCGGGGCCCACTGTGCCGTGCGGCTTTTGTTCGCCTAGAACAACAGGAAAGCCACTTGCACAGTGGATGAGTGCCGGATCTGTGCCCCTCACCCCTCCTCGTACCCAGAGGGACTAGGGCTGGACTCCTGGGTGGATACTGGAGGCAACCGAGTGCTCCGAGAGGTGGATTCCTCCCATCCCAGGACAGAGTGGCCTGCGTTTTTGGGGCAAGAAGCAGAGGACTAAGTGGAAATGCCCTTTTAGGGGATAAGAGCTGTAGTCTGGGAATTGGCTCTTCGCCTCGTCTGCAGGAGGGGACTGCAAGTGCTCTAGTCTTTAATTTTCAGGCAAGCCCTTATTGAACCAGTAATAGCTCGAAACCATTCGGGATGAAATAATTGCCACATTTTTTTTTAATTTTTTTTTTTTCCGCTTCGAGTGTGGCTGCTGAATTGAATTCTTCTTCCTGCTTGAGAGTCCAACCCAGGTCTGCATTGCACATGTCTGGCACCACGCTGGGGACGGTTCCTCTCATACATAACCAATCAAAGATGTATTCAGGGCCGTTGTGAGGAAACGGGCGATGATTATAAGTCGAGAGATCCAAGCCTTTTGCTGACTGCTCACCCTCGCATATTATGAAATTTCTCTTAGAAGGGCAGACAAAGCCTTTTGAGCCTGTATGTAGTGATGGCCTTGCTTGGATGTCTGGCTTTAACTGCTTCACAATGTCGGCCTCTTATTTCCAAAAAAGGCAAACGTATCCTATTGTGGCATGTCAAGTACCCGAACGCTGTCATTCAGCAGCCCGGTGATGGCTGTAACCCATCCTCGGGTTGTCACAGTAATGCAAGGAGATCACTCTGCCACTTGGTAGCCTCCAGCAGGAGGAACGCAAAGCCGACCTAGAGAAGAAATGTTCATTTAAATATTTGATTGTGTCTTCGCCCAGCAGTGGGATGGCTTGTCCCTTCTCCAGGACAGTTGGACTGCCAGCAAAATTGGGGTGACTGGGTGTTGCGTTTGGTTATTGTTGATGAAGCCATCTGTAATAAATTGTGGTGCTGTGCTGGATTTGCCCAGGGAAGGAGATGCAATGGCTGGAGGGCGGTTAGCACTAGGTTTTTTGCTGCTGGTAGGAGCAGGTTCTCCTGTCAGTTTGGGTGCTGGTGGTGCTGCGCGTCTGTGTGCCAAACCCTGGTGGGATCAAGAAATCACCTGATGGGACCAAAACCTTTTTTTTTTTTTTTTTTCTTTTAGAGCTTATATTTTTTTGTTTTGTTTTTTTCTCTTCAGATCTTACAGAGATGAATTAAGATCTGAGGAGGCCAGTCATGCTGATGTGTGCTTTTGTGGTTATGCAGGTAGTCACAGCATCTAGCTTGAACCTTACGGTAAAGCCAGCTAACTTAAGGGGATGTTTGAAGGGTTTTTGCTGAATGTGGGAACATCACTGGGGCAGAGTGCAGAAGAGTGGTTGCATGTGTAATGGCAGAAGCTTTCTTCTGGAATCAGAGTGCTGTAGCATCTGCCTGCGCTGTGGAGGGTCCTGCCTTCTCCAGATGATAAACCAAGCACAAAGAGATGACAGATACTCCTTTGATTTAGTCAACATTTTCCCAGGGCTCAGCTGAGGCCACAGGGGGTCCAGTAGCGCTGACTCTACAGGACCAGCTCTGATAGAGCAAGGCCTTGGGTTCTGCTCCCAACAGTGGTTATGTGTTGGACGGGGACATCATCTCGTGTCCTTCTGCCTGCTGCTGGGCTAAGTAAAACGTGACTTTCCCCTCTTACATCTGTCCTGCCCAAACCTTCCCACTGAAGGTGCTGTCTTCCCAGTGCTGTGGCTGTTCCTCAACCTAGTGCTGCTAATAGCAGGACTGGTCAGGTCACCTCCACCATGACATTAGGCCATGTCTACAATCCTCATTGGAGCCACAACATGGTCTGGCAGCCCTAATTCAACACAGCTTCATATGCATATAATCCTTCAAGGCTCTGATGTGGGAGGCAGCGTGCGCTTTTCAGGGTTGTCAGGCCATGCGATTTCTGACTTGTGACCCTTTCTGGGAGACCCTGTCCATTGGGTATTCAGAGGCATCCTTGACTTCCTACAGGCCTGATGTAGAGCAACAGAGCTGTTAGTTCGTTGTTTGTTTTTTTTTTTTTATCCAGAGTTTTCCTGTTCCAGCAGTATTTTGTATTGGAAACACAGCCCAAGCCTCCCTATTGAACTGCAAGGCACTGGTGGCTGTGTTCAGGATGCTGGTTAGGATCAGAGGCTCCCTGGAGTCTAGGACAAAGAGCAGCAGTGGACTGATGGCTTTGGGATAAGGAATGAAATGGTTCCTTTTCTGATGTTGTCATTGCTTGGACTGGTGTATATGTGCTGGCCAGACTCTGCAGACCCCAAAGCCAAGGTGAACTGGAGCCAGTGCTCTCTCCTGTGTGATGGGGGGGCCCTCAGAGACCCGTGGGTGGGTGTGAAGCTGAGGTTCTTGTAAGGGGGAAGGATGTCAAAGTCAACCCCACAGGCAGCCAGGCAGCAGCAACATCTCTGCTCTCAGATCTTTTTCTCTTTGCTGTGTGTGTTGCCTGGCTCCGCTTGGGCTTTTCCACCACAAATAACATTGCCAGACAAGCTAGGTTGGTTTTCTTCTCATTTGGATCCTGGGACCTTAAAACTTCTGAAGTGTACTTGAGCTTCTAGAGTCTATGATAAACTTTTTCTAATTGCCAGATTGTGTTGATGAGGAAACTTTGTCCTGGACCTGTAGGATCTGTGTTGATTTAGGATTGTCTAAGTTGGAGATGTACAAGGAGTTGTTGAGTCGAGGTAAAGGAGAAGGGGCTGGCTGTTAGGTCTGTACTGGGAAGCCTTTTTCTGTCTCCATGTAGGGAAACAAAAATGTTCTTTTTCTTTCTTTTTTTTTTTAAACTCTGAGCTCAACGCTTATTTGTCATTGTCCTAGTTTTTGAGCAAAGCTGAGAAGAAGAGTTCTCAAATAGTTCAATATTTTGTTATGATGTCGGGAATAAGAAGTCTTTCCAACAGAAAATATAATCCCTTGTCGTCTTAAGTTTATGACTTTAAAAAACTCTTGCTGACCACTTTCTGTGGGGACCATTTTCCAAGGCAGCTTCTTGGATTTTTGAATGGTTTCATTCCTCAGCGCTTCTTTTGAGTGGAAAGTTTAAAGATGCGTCATCTTGCTTGAGCAGGGTGATAAACTGTAAAGCAAATTTGAAGAGCCTTAGAAAAGGGCTGTATGAAATGCAGATGTAGGGGATTAGAAAACATAACTGCACTACATCCAGTGATAAGTAAGGTCGAACTCAGCAGTTTCTGAGCAATTGCACCAGGGAGGGGCAGGGAATGATTGCTTTTTGGCTCCCAACGGCAGGAGCAAAGACGGAGGAGTATCTAGCATTGGTTTGTGCCTTGGGTGCTGCACGTCGCAGTGGTGGTCAGCAATATTCTCCTGTAAGGGTCAAGGTCATCAGTGTTCACCTGTAAGGGCTAGGGGCAGTAGGGAGATGAATTACGCAGCAGTGTGCTGTTCTGGGCTGTAATCTTGTTATCTCTTCACCAGACAGGGCAGAATGAGAAAACTATCCCTCTGGTTTTCGTGTTTGTCAAGTGTAGCATGCTTCAAAATGGTTGGCATTTCTGTGGATGAAATATGGCTGCTGGCAGCTATCTATTGCTGCTGCTCAGAAGATAGAAAAGGAGAGGAGGGACTTCCAAGCAATACTGATGCTTTCAGGTAAGGAAAACCCAACATGCAGCTATCAGGGAGTGTACCCAAGCTGTCAGTCTTGGAGGTCAGAGAGCCCCAAACCAAAACTCAGAAGTACAGCTTTGATAACTTAAGAGAAAAGCAACCCCTGCCTGGATGCATGACCTCCTGGAGCAGGGGAGGGAAACTCTGGACCCTGTGGCTCTCTTCTATCAGCTCTTTGGTTTATTCTCTCATTTCTCTCTTGGCCTAATCAAGGCTCAAAGTTTTCCAGCATCCCCAAGGCTCAGGTTGTTCTCTGGCTGGAGGCTCCACACACCTTGAGTTTGTTCCTGGAGGGCCTGTCTTGCTTTTGCAATGCTGATGATCACCTGTCTGAGCAGCTTTGCAAAGTTTTTGTTTTGCTCAGAAAGTAAGCATACAAAAGCTCCTGTTGAAGATTCAGCCTCCGTCTCAAGTTCAGGGTTTTCTGCACAGCCCTCTCCCTGTGAAATGAATTTTGTGCTTTCTCCTTTGGTTTGTTCATCGTACTGGAGAAGCAGAGCTGCCGTCAGTCCCTTGTGTGCTGGGGTAAGATCTGTTGATGTATCCTGAGGCTAGAGTTACTTTCTATTTCCAAGCAGTTCCCAGGGCACAGATTATAAGTGCTGTGATAAAAATGTTGAGTTGGATATCTTTTTTTTTTTCTTCTGTGATCAAGTCTTTCATCGCTTGCCTCTTGCTAATCAGGGAGCTCTGAGAGTTGGGCAGGTTTCAGAATTTCAGTCTACCCCAAAATGTGCAGATTTAATCCGGTGCAGTATTTGTCATTAGCCCAGACTCACAAGACTTAAAGCTCTCCAAATCTCTTTGACTTAGGGAGTAGCTGTGCAGGCTCACCATCTTGCTCAGCAACTTGTTGGTGGACCAGAGCAGCTTCCAGACCCTCGTGATAAGCCTGTATATACAGTGACTTCAGGCAAGATCAAAGTTGCAGTGCTCTGGTCCACTTGTTGCTTTTCCCCTTTGCGTGATGAGAACGTGTCTTGAGTGTACAAACGAGACAGCGTGAACAAGCCCGGGGGCAACACAGCTCTTTGAAATAGATTTGTTGTAGATGTAGAGCTCAAGAAAGGGAATGTTATGCTTTCTTTTAAGAAGCTGCTGTATGTTTTCTATTGAGGAAAGTGTTTTCCAGGAGGTCTGGGGGACTGGAGACTGGTCTCTTGAGTGATGCACGGAATGTCGTCTTGCTTGGGGTGCCTCGGGTGGAAAGACCTCTGCATGCTCCATCCTATTTCTGCAAGGTACATCCTTCCAAGATGGGAAGCCGTGGATGCGGGTCTCCTTTCCATTTCCATCTTCTTGTGGGAAGGGGCGGGGTATCCTGTAGGACCGTTCTGCTGGTTTGCTTTTGCTGGTTCTTTCTCCTAGTTTCCTTTCTAAAGACATGAGTATTTTGTGATGGACTGTGAAGGACTTGAGCGTTTTACAGATTTCAATCTCATCAGCCGCCCCATAAACGTCAGAGATGTTGCGCAGAAGCACAGCTACTTGAATTTAGCCAGTTCTGTATATCAAGTGATCTCTGCAGGTTTATTAGATGCTGCAAAATGTATTTGAAAAAACTGGATTTAGTGTTTCTGGCGATTCCTTGAACCATCTTGTTTTTCAGCCAACTTGCATAAATGTGCCAGTCATGGGCTGCGGTGTATCAGCCAACTTAGAAAATGGTTTTATTTATAGCTGGAAGAGTGAAGCCAAGGAGTATAAATCCTGAAAAAAAGTATAAACTCTATCATGGAAATAATAAACTTCAAATTCATGGAATTTCTAATGTTCCACTGATGGCTAAAAAATCTGTTTAATGGCCGCTGAGTGATATTTGGCTGCAAAGCAGAAACCTCAAAGTTGTCTTAACTCAACAGCGATATTTTTTAGTGTGTGTTTATGTGCTGGCGCTGAGTCTCTTTGCTGAATGATGGAAAGTTGACCTCCGCTGGATTTCTGCAGCAACCAGATAAGGTTTCAGATCACAGCTTCACCTTTCCTGTTGATGATCTATGGCTGTAGCCTGAGTCTCACTGTTAGATGTCGGGCTGTTTATCTGGAGGATCGGTTGCGTGCTTGGCTGATTTTGCGGGTGTGAAGGATGTTCAGTGCTGAAAGCAAGTGCAGGGGAAGGAGCTGGCAGTTGGAGAGTGAATCCTGTGCTTTCAGGGCATGGCTGGCCAGCTGAAGTAAGTCCAGACAAATCTTCAGAGATACCAGTATGTGTTGGTTCTTGAAAGCTAAGAAGGTCTTGACTGTTGAAGAGACATCCTCCTCCTTCATCTCTCCTCTCCGTTGAAATTGCTAACGATATCTTATTTTTAAGCTGGTGACTGTTGTGTTCTTTTTTGCCGTGATTCATTAAAGTTTAAGGACATCGTTTCCTCGTAGGTCAGTGTCAGGGCAAATGTGTTGCAAGGGATTCCTTGCAACATAGATTATTTATGTGGGAATCTGTAGGACCTATCTGTGCATTTACCAGCTGTTGGTTGGCAAATGCGTATAGTTGCATTGTCCTGAATGTTGTTGATCAGGGAGTGTTCGCAACAGCCTCAGCTTGCACTCCCCTTTCTGGGGTCAGAGGTGTGAATGGAATGGTGACAGCAGAAACTATTGGGGCTTCGTGGTCCTCAAAGCAGGGGGTTGCAGCCTGATAGTGTTTTGAGTATGTGGGTGCTTCATTGTGGTTGCAGTGAGCTTGGGGTGCTTGTGTGGCCTTCCCTGCCAACCCAACTGAGCAGTACTGATGTACTCCATGGCAGCCATGGTGTGTCTGTGCCTGCTTTATCTACAGGTGGTGATTGAGCTAGCTATCCAGTTATGGGGTCCCTCACAATTTGGGTGCCCCTGGCCCCAGACAAGAGCTCTCCCAATGCACCGGGGACATTCTTCTTGATTGCTCATCTGTTCTTGTGCTTTCTCAGACTGGACCAGACAGGCATTTCGTGCATGTGGCTACTACTTCCCATTTGAGAGATGGTCTCTAAAAATTCCTAGTTTTGTTTTATTTGTTCAGTTTAACTTTTTTAGGGCCGAGTTCAGCTAGGCAAGTTTGTGGTTTCTCTGAGTTCTGGTGATTGACATTGTATTTGAACACTGCATTCAAAGCTAATACTTCTTGCAGATGCTGAGATAAGTATCTGTAAATCTTTGCATTTACCATTATCCCCAATTTTCTTGTGCAGTGCCTGCTGTCACCGTATAAGGGTATTTATCCTGCACATAATCTGATTGGAAAATAAGGCTTTGAAACAGAAAGGAAAATACACATTTCAGGTGGTGTTAGAAATGTCAGTATCGGATGCTTAAACAGTCTTGATTGCCTCCAGGCTTTGAGGCGTTTGGGTTTTCAGCCCCCTATTGTTAGATCTAAAGCTTCTTATTGGAGTCCAAACAGGTTAGAAAGACATCTTGTTCTTCAGATCCTCAGAAGTCCCACCGTAGGGGATGGCCCAGCCAGTCAAGTTTTAACCCTTGGCTTAGACAGCGCCTGGCCAAACAAAGAACTGCTGATTTCAGATGGAGCAGAATAAAAAGTTATTATTTCATAATAATACTCCGCTCTTCTCTTCCAAGGATTTTGTAAAGACTTTACAAATATTAAGGCCCAGACAGTCACCCCTGTGACTGAGATCTGGTGAAGGGACTGTGTGTGAGCATCTGAAGGGGTGAACATGAGTTGTAACCTCTGTGCTGTGGTGGTTTCAGGCCTAGAGGTCTTCTCTGCAGTTCATACCTAGAAGAAGCTACGGTGTGGCAGGACAGTGAGAATGTTTGGGACCAGGACAGCTTCCTGATTTGCATTGCTTTGTACCCATTTCCCAGCCTTGTTCCGACTCCTTGGCCCTTGCTAGTCTTTGTTGGGTCTTATGTTGGGCTGGTGGCTGTGGAATCCAGGATGCTCTCTGAACAGTCCAACTGAACTCCTTCATGCCATTTCTCAAGCAGGGAAGAGGGAAAGATGTCACTGTTTACTTAGACACCACTGTGTGGGTGATGGAAATCCAGCTGATGTTTCCTTGGCTGGTCGTACCCAATCCCCTGCTATTATCCAAGCATTAAGTAAGTGACAGGATGGGATTGAGGTGTCTTTGTATGGAGGCAAGTGCTTGCAGCCCCATGTCCCAATGGTGGAAGGAGAGATGGGGGAACACCTTTCCTGTAATATCTGGTCCTGTCTTTGAGCAGCTTAGACTCTATCTCGAGTTAAAGATGGGAACTGCTCTTACTAGTGAGACTGAGAGTCCTTGCTCTTTCATCCATCCTTTCCTGCCTTTGTGCTCGTCTAGGGCACAAACAGGAGCTGGTTTAGGTTGTGGATTTTTCTTCCCCCGCCTCCTCTTCAGTTGCTCCTTAAAATTAGCCCCTCCAGGGATGTTGTGGACTCTCAGCTCAGCATCTGTCACTTTCTACCCAGCCTGGGGCCAACTGTCACTGGCAGTGAGCGATGCTGAGGACCTGCTGTTCCTGTGGCTTTGGGTACCAATGTAGAGGAGCATGTGGCATTGCCCTCTCTGCTCACACATCATCCCTCAGAAAAAGCTGCCTCTGGCCAGCATCACAAACAGGTGGATGGGTCACGTGCCATTTTCTCCCTCAAACAGTGACGGTAAGTCTCTTTCTTTTGTGGGGACAATTAGTTTCTTTGCTTTGCAAGAAGTTTGGTTGGAATGGGCTGACCTCTCTTCATGGAAGAAGGACCCTTGTCCCTTGTGTCCCTGGGAGAAGCCGCAGCATGGACCGTTTATGGTTTTGCCTTTTAACACAGTGACGGCGGCTTTGTTTTCTACATTTAGTTTGCATCTAAGACCAGGACATGGCTCATGCTGTGTCCCTGATCCAGTGTTTAAAGCTTTGCTGTGATTTAAGTTTGGCCTGGGCCCTGCAGGGTATAGCTTAATTTTTAAAGCTCTCAATGTGAATAATTCCTCACTGAATGCAGATCGCAAGAGGGGATATTGATTTAGAGCTTTAAAGCTGGTGGTTATGGATTAAAAAAAAAAGAGGTAAGAAGGAGATTTACTGTAGTCAGAGCTGGTTGCCTAAATGTTAGTCCCTTACAGACAGGCTTTGCTGAGCTAGGTGTGGGAGCAGCAAGGGAGCACAGGGAATTTTAGCTTTAAATTGTTGGCTGCTGAGACTCTGCCCTGGGGTACACTCAATAGCAACTCCCTGTACCAGGGGAGTATTTGCTGTCTGTAACTCCTTGGCCTGGACTTTGTGCGGTTACGGACATTGCCGTGGGGCTGCAGCAGCTGACCTGAACCCTTCCCCGGGTGTAGGAAATGGGGAGGAAGATGCTCTGAGTCGGGGTGATGCTGCTGTATGGCCATACACAGGGATGTAGCTGGGGTGGTAGGTAGGCAGCAGTCAGCAGGACAGGAGTGTAAGGACATAAAAAGAAAATGAGGTAAAAGGAAGCTTAGGTAGAAAAGATGCTGCGGAAGATGGAGAAAACTAAAGGCAGGGAGTATGTCCAGTTAGCAGGCAGGGCTCTGAGGTCACTAATGCTGGATTTCAGAGAGGTTCCTATTAGCTGCTGTGGTGGAGAACCATTAATCAGTGGGGCAGTAGGCAGGAGCTCAGGCTGGCTGAAGAAATCAGTTTCCAGTGTCCTTGATGTCCTGCCGGGCTGGCGCTGCAGAGTATCCTGTACAATGATGGGTTTGTCTTGGATGAGACGCTTCCAGCCAGAGGCACCAGGCGGGATGGGGAATGCTGAGCCTCTCTGCCTGTGATCAGTGGAGGGATGTGAGGACGTTGTGTCCATGCTGACCCCCTTTGCAAAATCCCATCTTGCTGCTGCTGTCCTGGGAGGTGCTGCTGAGCTGCTCTTAAAGAGTACAAAAACTAGGTTGCTTATCTTTGGCAAGCACCCCGTTAAAAGTTTGGTTTTTATTTCTATCCCACAAGCGCTAAATGGGATCTGGAAGAGGATTTGGAGGGGGGAAAAAAGCATCGTTTCCAGGTGTGACTGTGATTCCTTGAAAATAAAATATCTGGCCTGCCTTATTGTTCCAATCAGGAATTTTCACATGTGCCCAGGAGCTTTAAGCACAGAATCTGAAGTCATACTTGAAGTTTGTGAGTTGGACTTATACAGAAGCCTTGTTCTCCGAGCCTGGTGCTAGAACCGCTTCCAAAACGTCTGAAAGAAGCCTCTGACTGTTTGGAAGAACCATTTGCTGTAGAAAGATGCCATAAATAATGCAGAAAGCAACTTGTGAGTTGTCAGAGAAGGACTGCTTAGATAAAATTAAGATGTGGACATGGTAACTGAATTTGGAACAACATTGACAATTTTTCCCCAAGAAAAGTGGCTGGAACCTCTTTGCAATATTTTTTTTTTTTTTTCCAAAAAACTTTATCTGGGGTTTAATCGAACATTTCCTTTTAATTTAAATCCTCCAAATGCCATTAGGAGGAAGATATTTACCAACAATTATTGCATCCAAACTCTAGAAACCCTAGTGATTTCTTAATTTAGAGTTAAACCTCTAGTCTGACCCATTCAGACTTTGTAGGGACTGATAAGCAGAGCTTTAAAAAAAGGGCAGTAAAAATGGCTCTGTGTACAAATAATGGCCATTGCTCTGAGAAACTTGATTAAGATCAGCAAGATCAAGTCTCCGGCTGGACTGAGTATGTTTAAAATCCCTAGCTGTCTGGCTTTTTGTCTGCAGGATGAATTTATAAGAAAAAGGAGAACCAAAGCCTACTATTTCAACACCCTTGGAATTCGTGAGTAGAGCTGGGTTTCAGAGACTTCCCTGCCTTGTTTTGGCTAAGTCCTTAAAATGGAAAGTTGGAGATTAATATGGTAGGCCTGGGGTCATCTCATTGCAGAATACATAGTCTGAGGCACACAAGATCTTTTTCTTCAGACATCCCTTCTGCTTGTCGTGTTTGAGCCTTTGCTTTGCTTCCTGGCTAGGAGCAGTGTTAATCATAGGACTGGAATTTGTGACTTAACCGAAGAGGCGTTTTAATGCTTTTCCTGTCATTGATCAGCGGGCTGGAAGCCACTGTCTTGGTAGTGTTGTCATGTTGACCTCAGTGATGGTGCTTGATGGATTCCCATCCTGGGTGCCTCCCAGCCCAGGAATGCCTTCCAGTGTGCTCGCCTTTCTCCTTTCAGAAGAGATGCTCTGAACTCGGATCCCCCCAAAGACAGAAGAGAGGCTCTTTGTGCAGCCTACAAAGGGTTCTTCTGGCTGCAGTATGGCACAGGGAAGAGACCTTCCTTCTGAATCTGTACTGCTAGAACAAAAAAAAGCCCTTGCTTCAGAGCTTGCTATTTATATTTCTAGCTCTGAGACTCCTCAGTTGCATTATTAATGAAGCGTTTACCAATTAAGATAGATGAGTCTGCTCTTGAGGGTGTTTGTTAAGGTGAGGTACCTTATTAGCATATCTGATAGATACAGTGCCAGGTGCTGATTAAAACCTCATGACTCCCCAGGGACAGAAGTCTTGAGGAAATAAGGTGGAGAAAGTTGTCCTGTTTCCTGGCTTTGACCGTCCAGGGAACGGGAAGAGGAGCTCAGCATCCCTTCCCAAAGGCACATCCTAGATCTCGTGAGCAGCTTGAAATGGGCACAAGGAGGAAATTAATCAGCCTGGATCAGAAATTCCAATAGCTGGAACGATGCAAGTGTGATTAATGCCTTCTGAATGCAAGAGGTGGAAAGATGCTAGTTTTGCTGCTATTGCAAGGCTAGCACTCTGTCAGGCGAGGAATTTGTTTCCGATGTTGACCTTACGGATTTGAGAGGTCTGGAATTGATGCTTGCCTGCGTTACAGTGTTTCGGCAGCTTACTAAATTAGGTCTGCAGGCAAAATGATGCTGTGAGGTGCAGTCAGCCCACATATGAAACCAATTTCCCTTTGAAACAGCACTAAGGAGGGCGACCAGAAGAGAAACGAGATCATCTTTAGGTCTCTCGTGACCTACAAGAGTTGAGAAGTGTGTATTTGCTTTCCATATTTATTATAATATGGTGAAGGAACTATATTGTACGTTTTAATGATCTGCACGTGAAGAGCATCTTAAAATAGACTTCAGATCTCCTTGGAACATACATATGTGTTTATAATTTTATGGCTATAAAAATATATGTTTACTGAATACATGTACTTTGTTTCTCCATCTGCTAAATATAGTCATGTGTGAAAGTTATATAGAAAATCTAATTTCACCTAAATTATCCTGCTGTCAGTCTGCTTCAATTTCAGCGTCAGCAGAGGTGAGGCGTGAGTTGAGATGGGTGCCGTTGTGCTGCTGAGCGGGTGTATGGAAGCAGTTTGCCTGAGGGTGGGGATTACTAGAGGCAGTGTTGGTAGCACCAGCTATCATTAAGATTTGCCCAACAGTTCAGAAGATAAGACCCTGTTTTCAGTCTTACTTGTAATTTTGTCAGAGTTTTACCTATTCATACTTTCAATTTCCATCCTGGATGTCAGCCTCAAACTTTTTTATTTTAAGGGGAAAAAAAGGAGTGTAAAATGGTTCTGCCATTCTGGGAGAAAAATGTTGCGTTTGCCCTGCTGAAGACACCTGAGGAGCTTTTCTTGGAGCTTGCTGTGAAGCTCAGTGCAAGAGGAAGGGGGAGGAGGTGCCCAGTTTGCGAGATGTCTTTGCCATCCCTCTGCAAACGTGCCAAACCGATGAAAAGTTGGAATTTGCATGTGCTCAGCAGAGACTTCTTTGATTCTAGCGGCTGGTAATTACCCAAGTCCCTTCACAATGGACAAGGCTCCTTCCCACACAGCTACCCAGGGAGGCAGGGCTGGATGCTGGCCATGGCCATCCCCAGTCGGTGACTCCCTGCTTGCTAGCCTGGGGCAAGCTGCACCAGAGCAGGCTTTTCCTCTAATACCTGCTCTGGGGAGCAGACATAGAGTGGGGAGCTTGTCCTTAACATCTGGGCAGGCAGGTGGGACTGGTGTTGGTGGAGAACATGGGAAAACAGAGATGCTCTGGACAAAGGCAGAAAATGAGATAGTGACCGGAGGAGGGAGACCTTCCAGGGCCAGGGAAAAACATGGGATAGAGTTGTGCAACAGGGACACACCAGGTCAGTTTGTCTTACTCTGATATTTCCTAATTGTGCAGCTTGAGTAATGGCCCTTTGCTGAGTGCTGTGTCTCCAGCTTGCAGTCCTTGCAGAGGTCTGCGGAGGTCCTTGCGCCACGTTTGGGAGATCAGCAGATGGTTTCTCTAAGGAGAGCCTGAAATGTTAACCGTTGCTAAAATTGTTTTTTTACAATAACCACAACCACTTTAAAAAAAGGATCGTTCCTCTTGCAACCTCCGGCTCAAATAGTCACTTAAAAATAAATACACTTCTATGGCATCTGCAATTGGGCCTGGCTAGAGATCCTGGAGTCTGCCTCGTGAAAAGTGTCACGACACTGGAGTTTGGTTTTGTTCATTTTTGGAGTGTTTTACTGAGAAGGAGGGAGGAGCCAGGCAGCCAGCAGAGCAGTTCCAATGTTGGATCTGGGATGGGGGACTCCACCGTTCCTGTTCCCTCTCCACCAAGCTTGGAGTGGGAATTTGGAGAGCTCTGAGAAACGAGTCACCAGTAACATGTCTCTAGAGAAGAGGCTGTCGAAGAAGATACTGTCCCTTTGTTGTTTATTTGTGTCTGCTCATCCAGGACCCCATCACTGATGGATGCAAATGCTCGTAGTTTGCTTCTGCAGCAGAGTGAGCAGATTAGTTGAGCTTTCTTGGACTTCCTGCTTCCCCACTCACTGGTTTCCTATGATGGCAGCATGGCAGGACATAACACTGTTTGTGGTGATTGGAGAAGGCACCATTACAGATGTGCTGAAGCTCCCAGAAACGACCGCAATCATTTCAGCACACAAAGGGAAGATTCACATTTGCAACCCTAAATGCCAAAGAGGAACTTCCTTCTTGGATTTGAACCGATGCTGTGTCCAGCTGCTTGGGCAGAAATTTATAGCCATGGGGAGTGCAAAGGTAGCAAGGTACCAACTTTTAACAGTGTTAGTACGTTTTCCTTTCAGAACCACGATTTGCTATCAAAGGAACATCACAGGAAAGGGCTGCCTGCATGTTGCGGTCACCTGCCACGTGTGCACCGTGGTGCACTGGATGCTTGTGGGAGTGGATGGGTCCTGTGTTTGAGGCAAATTTCTTTCCTCAAGGATGTGATTTACTGAGAGGCAACAGGAAGGATAGTTTGTGGGGGAAAGCCTGCATGAAATGGAACCGCGTCGTGGTTTTCCAGCTCTCCCATGGGGAGCTGGGTGGCTGCTGTGCTGGATGATGTTTTCAAGAAGGATTCCTTGTAAGTGCTTGAGGAAAATTTACTCTAAATTCACCATCTAATTCTTTCCTCTGTGGTACAAAAGTGCTACCAATGAAAATAGACAAGCTCGCTGGGTCATTTCCAGATGCCCTTAGTGAGGCACAAGTGTTTGTTTTTTTTATGGGCCAATTTTTGTAGTCTACCAGAATGTCTTGTACTATCTAATGCCTCATGGAGCAATGGCTCTGTAGAGTGTGTTTAATAAGAGCAATGTGCTCTCAGGGATATTCAAATCAGAGTTAGTTTCCTTGCACGTACACACTTGATAGTGTGTGTTATAAAACATCTGGGTCCAAATTGCACTAAAGAAATCAAATGACCAAGTCAACCTGAAAGTCATACCAGGGCTCTGCATGAAGAATTGCGATGTACAGCCCTCTTCTCTGCTGCAGGGACCTTGAGCAGATGGCCTGGCTGCTTTTTTTTTAATTCCTTTTTCTCTCCCTCCTCAGGATCTGTAAGTCAGGAGTAAAAGTCAGCTTTGAATTTTCTGTCAGCATGAGGAACTGCAAGTCAAAAAGGGACTCTCTGGCCGTGATTCCATGACTGCGTGGGAGGTGAAGAGCCCTTGGCTTTCCTGTCTTTGCATCCACCCTTCTCCTGCTGTGATTCTTGGCTTTGCCTCTCAGGTCTGGACTCCCTGTTGCTGGTGGCACTGGAGCCAGCTGGTGGCTGGTGTAGGAGAACGTTGGTGGCAGCAGCTCCACCTCAGCATCCTGGCTGTCTTGCATGTCTCCAGCCCAGGTTCCTGTGTCTCGGAGGTGTGCAGTGTTGTGGTGCTGACTCTGCTCTGCTTTGGGACTTCTTGTGCCTTCCACCTGGTCTGTGACCTGCTGGGCCAATTGCTGAGGGCTGTGCCTCCAAGGTGAACAATGGTAGATGTCTTGGGGAGTGTATATGTGTAAGGAAGGCTTGTGTAGCTGTTTCCCCAGAGCCCTCACTGTGAGCTGTCTTGTTGTTGCGCGTACTTCTGGCAGGGGCTTTGCCATCAGCCCCTGAGCTATGGGGTTGTTCCTCTTCAGAAGGACCCTTGTCTGTCTTTCTGCTTTTCCTGGGCTCTCTGTGCATTTACTGCAGGAAAGGAGAGTGATGGGACAGGCAGCGGCTGGAGGACTGCACTGCTCTGGTGGGTTCTGTAGGCATGCCACTGCAGGCTGGGACATGATCGTTTGGGTGAATATGCTGCTTTTGTTTGGCATAAAAACAATCTTTCCCTTTGGGATGAGCGTGTAGGGAAATGATCCTTGAGATTTAGCCTTTCCAATAGGAAATCTGTTCAACATTGACTTTCATCATTGACAGATGAAATGTGCCTGGCATCTTCATGTCCCTGTTTAGTGTGACTTGGTTAGAAGATTTTGCTGCAGAGGTGGAAGAGGGCTGTAAGCAGCTCCATCTCGCTGAAGGAGCTGGCAGAAAAAGCAGCTGTCAGGTAGTTGTGGTGCTTTCTCTATCTTTGCTATGTCAAAGAGAGCAAAACCAAGAGCTTTGCTTTAAGGGTTTCTGAAGTTACTCTTTTCAGACTGGGAGAACTTAGTTCCCCCTTGATTGGAAAGGCAGTGGGTCATGTTTTAGACAAAGCCTGTTGCTGGCGTTGCACACGTACAACAGGGAAACCAACTGTCTCCCATTTTAAATAAGGATAGGAGATGCAGCGGGAATCAGCCTTGGAGCAAGCGGCTTATATGTGCAGTTTGCCTGTGAGATGTGTCAGCGTGGGTGAGGGAGCCAGGAGGGACTGAGAGGCTCATGCCCAATGCTCACATAGGATTATTTCCTTGGTGCCGCCCCAGTAATTTGAATGACATCTGAATTACTTGCTGTAACCTCCCTGTGGATGCTGTAAAGCAGTGCTAAGCCCCTCCCAATGTGGCTTTCTGAAGGGGCCATGTCCCAAGAATCTGGAGCCCTTCTCCTGTTCACTTTCTCTCTGGTGTGCTCTCAGGCTATATCTACGCATGTGGGACAGACTGTGTCTGCAAAGACTGGGCTTAAGCCTGAGCTAGTCCAGTCAGTGCTGGTATACTGGGGACCCCTGAAAGGGTGTCCCATCCTCTCGTACACGCTGTGTGTGCTTCAAGGGGCTGCTCAGAGGAACAAACTGAAAACAATGGGCCGACCAGAAAAGCATTTCCCCAGGATGCGACACCTGGGCTCCCCCACCCCACAGCTGATGTACTGGGGACTAAGAGCCCTTCTCTGTAGTTGTACATCCCAGCTGTGCTGTCCCCTTTCAGCAGGAGGAGGTGATAAATCAGGAGTCTGCTGAGAAGAACAGGGGAACTTGCTGCTGAAACTGGCCCTTGTACCAGCAGCGTACACCTCCAGACTGCACTTCTTTGGTCTAATGCTGTACAAGTGACATGCTGGACCATAAGCAGCACCATTCAACCACGCAGCCAGGTGTGCAGTAGTGGAAATGGGTCTTTTTTAGCCCATGTGGCTGATATGGAGGAGTCCTGCTGATTCCCTTGATGATAGAAGTCTAGGTGAGACTGCCCTGCTTGGGAGAAGAGCCCACGCTTCTGTCTGATCCACTTGCCCTCACAATCCGTATGGACTATCTGCCAGAAAAAAAGGTGAAGAGCATGTGGTGGGGCTGGTGTCCTTGCTTGACTTCAGGTAATTTTTTGTACAGCTTAGGTGCTGTGTACTGAAGCTAAACTTACCAATGTAGACAGAAATCATATGGGTCACGGTGAGTCCATGCTGTACCTTGCAGCATAGTTACAGTTCAGGGCTTTCTTCAGGAGCGGGATGGCCAAATAACACTTGAAGGATAATATGTTTGTGCTCAGCCCTGGCACTGGATTCCCTGTTCTGACCAAGCCTTGCAATTGTCTTTATTTTTTTTGTATGTCTGTTTGCAGAGCAAGGGCGATAATTAATGCAGAATTGCTCTCCTGGGTTCTGGCAAAGCCAATACTAATTTTCCAAAGTCAGCTCAGAAGTACTGAAAGCACAGTTTTAGGCAGGGCTGCGGGTCGAACGTTTCTCCATTTGCCTCCTGTTCCTTTGATTGTTAAACATCACTTGAAGCTTTTCAGTCAGCATTAAAGTGAGAGTATCAATCTAAACTGAGGAAGTTCTGGACATCAAATGATTACACATTCCAAAATATTACCTTAGATTGGCCTTAGAAGAGGAGGATGGTCAGCATCATATATATATTTTTTTAATGAAGCTTTTAATTTTTTGCTTCTTCCAAATGCACATTTTTCCGTTATAGATCTGTTTCTGCTGTATTTTGCAAATGCACTAATTGTTTCCTAATGAGTAGAACAATTTCAGCCTGCTCTTTAAAATACCCCTGTGAGGCCCAGAAGGGACATTATCCCAGCCTTGCAGTAGGGGAAACCAAAGCCCAAAGAGGGCAAGGCCTAAGTTTCAGAGGTGCCAGGCAGTCGTGATCCTCCTCATCACAAGCCATGGAAACGGGGTTTGTTTTCAGCAGTGTGGAGTCTTCGGCCGCTGCGAGCTGGGTGGAAGATTTACAGGTGTTTGGAGAACCAGAGCTCCCATCTCACCCAAGTGCCATTGGCCAAGAAAATGCTCATCTCAGAGAAGTAGTGGAAGGGTCCCTGTCTGAGACTGACGTGGGCTGGATGGCTTGATGGCACATAACTTCCCTGGTGGTGTAGAGTGAAGGTGAGAGCGATGCTCGGAGGCTGCCAGTCAGCGGGGCTGGGGAGAGGTGAGTGTTTTAGGAGCGGACCCAGGTTGTTTGATCGAGCTGAGACCACACAATGGCTGGTGGTTTTGCGTGTGTCTCTGGAGCAGAGGAGGGTGATGAGATACATACCGTTCACATGCCTGTGCTCTAGCTTGATGTGGTCTCTCTGAATGAATCAAAGCTTTTGCTTTGAAGGCGGTGGAGGGGGAAGGGACTGCCTTTGTTCTGCTTTTTTGGAGAGTGCTGGAAATCCTTCAGCCCAGAAGACCACACCCTTCATTACCCTCTGGGTTATTGGCCCCAGATTGGAAGTATAGTTCTGTCATGTGAAGTATTTGATTATTTATACAGTTAATGTTTAACAGAGTTGGAGTACTAGAATTAAACAGGGGACGAGCTTCCAATTTCGCCTGGTTAGGGGCTAATAAAACTTCTCTGATCCGGTGTTGTCCTTTCACCGGAGGGGATTTTTTTCATTAGCTTTGGAGTGTTAAAAAGATTTCCTGTTTTTGAGAAAGATTGATCTGTTGGCTTCAGACAAAGCGAACGTGCAAAAATGTCAGCTTAAATATCCAATCTGTGCAGATGCAGGCGGACAAAAATTTCAAGGTGAGTTTAACTGTCGTCTTCAATGGCAGTACCTGGGTTCAACAGCATTTGCCTTGGAGACTGGGAGATGTCCACAGCCTGCCTCAGTTGCAGTGGAGCAGAATAGCAAGAGGCTGGACCGCCCGGCATTGGCTTTGGTGCTTGCGCCAGCCTTCACCACACTGTTTCAGCTGTCAACTTGCTGCAAGAAAGCCTAGAAATGTCAACTGGTGATCCTTTGGTCATCACATCTTCCAGGGTATTGAGCTGGTGTAGCGTTTCCAAAGTATTTGGCATGAGGGTTGCAACGGTGTGTCTAGGGCAGCCCCTGGGGCTGGTGTGGTCCAGGGGACAGTAGGACAAGGGGACAACAGTTGAGGCAGGCTGAACTTAACAGAGTGTGCAATGGGATTGATGTAACAATGAATTTGGTTTTAATTTCTTTTTAGTGTAGTTTACTCAAACTTATGGGTGTGGTGGTGTCTTCCACCAACACACTTGATACTCATCGCCCAAATCCAGCAACATTTCACAGTGACACAGAGGTTTCAAAGCTGCACTTCTCACCAGTTACATGATTGGAGATGAGGAGGACGCTAACGTGGGTTTTCATACCTTTGTTAAGAGGAAGTCATCGTTGCTCACTTAAAAATCAGATTGATTTTAAGTAAACCACTGAATTCAACTATGACTGTGAACTCACTGCTTGTGTTTTAGGTGTCCTGATTATCTGCTGCGTGTTTTCTTTCCCTCTTACCTCCTCCACACTCCTGCCTGCACAAATGCTGAGTATATTGTGAATGTAATTTGCTTCTACTTTGGCCCAATGCGATTGATAACTCACATTGTGCTGGTGACAGCAATTTTTATTCTTATGACTGGAAAAACAAGGAGGGAAGTATGACAGCAAAGCTGTTGGAGCGGCTGTTGCATGGGTGGAAGATCCACGGATGACGTTTTGCCTTTGCAAATGTACATTGTGAGCATGATGGAAACTCTGCACCTCGTCGTCCTTCCAACCATTTCTTCTCACTGTAGATGATGCAGGAGACTGTACTAAAGAGTTTCGTTCCCTCAGTTCCACCTGCAAGCATCACCTGCTTGTTGTCTGGATGGAGCGAGACTCTGCTTTCAGCTCTCCTGAGAAGTGTTGGTCTCTCCATCCTTGAGGAGTTCATCTCTAGATTTAACTAAGTTTCTCTAAACAGGGAACTGAATTGATTTTAAAAGAATACACATCTGCAAGATGACAAAGTCATGATCCATGAGAGCAGCCTGTAGACAGATGTGTTCATTACTAAGGTGCACTTAGCTTTGATTTCAAAATGTCGCGCTTTATTTACATTTCACCTGCTAGGTCCCAGATTTGGTGCTTCCTCCCCTTGAAGACAATTGAGCCCTCGACATACTGTAGAAGCCTCTGGGATTTCCATCTCCTGCAGAGGAAATGCACAGTGTGGAAATTGGCTCGTAGGGAAAAGAGCAAGTGGAAAGTGTAATCCAGCATAGAAGCATTTATTTTTTAAAGACAAGTGGCGACTTCCTGTCTCCTTGCTGTCCCATGCACTCCTCATCTATTTCGGATTTTAATTCTTGTTAATCTTGAGGAAGCAAATTGAGTAATGACAATCAGTTTTTAGAGAGAGGCTGCTGAAGGTTGCAGTCATTTCAATTTGGCGTGTGTGTTATCGCAGGGACTGTTCACTGTTGAGGTGGTCACACTGGTGTCAGAGCCAGTAAAATATGACCATTCCCTGCATGCACAAGCGTTGGGTCTAAAGTCCTGCAAGTAGGTCTCCAGGCAAGGGCCTGGGGAATTAAGCTGGTGTTGCTGGGAACTTTGGGGCTCCCATCTGCTTTAGCTCTGGGTAAGTTTGAAACCCAGCAATGACTGAACAGACACATCTTCCCTGTGCACCATGGGGCAATCCTGCTGTTGCTCTTGGTGAACATCATTGTTCAATGTGGTTAGTCCTTTTTATATACTAAAAACCCACAGCTGCTTCTTTCAGATACCAACTCGAGGTGATGCTGTGTTCAATTCGGAGAAGGCCTCACCCTGGATGTCATATGTACTCCTCCTGTGGGAACGTTGAGATGATGGTGGAGCCTGACTCTATGTATCAGGGTGATGTTAACATCACTAAACAACTAAATCTAAGTGCTCGGAAGCCCTGGGTTATGACAAGAGAGGTTATATTTGCTTAAAATGTTTGGAGCTTTGTAATGAGACCAGTTTCATTTCTGCACCTCTCTGTATGGTTTCAAGCTCATGCTTGCATCTTCTCAAAGTGCTTGTGATACCCAGACTTTTCCTGTGACTTCACAGGCTGGATTTTTCCACCCAAAATGGTTTGATGGCCATTGTTTGTTGGCATACACTGCAGGTCGCATCCCGTCGTGAGGACTTGCAGGAGTCCAGCAGATGCTGAGATGGCACCTTCTGGGAGAGAAAATGGCCTCTGCTTTGTCTCCTGGGTGTTCCTTATCTGTAGAGTCTGAGTGTGAGTGTATGTGATGCCGGATGCACAGTCCATGCAGTAAGCTGTGGGAGTTGCTAAGCAGCCATGGGAAGAGGGGTTAACAGTACCCAGCATTGGGACAGGATCAAATCCACCTGCACGGGTTCATTTTCAGGTGTCATCTTGGCAAGGGTGACTTTCCCAGCGTCAGCCCTCACCCTTCTCATTACAGCAGTTTAGTTTACAGTTATGCATCATATTCAGCCTGGCAGCCATGGTTCCTGGAAAGCCCGACTGTGGGAGTTTACCCAAAACCTTGCGAATATTCCAGGTTGAGCACAAGGAGGTCACCTGGTGGGAAGACAGAGTTGGAGGTTTCCTTCCTGGGGAGTCAGGGGCGAAGTGTGGACTCCTTTCATCCTTTACGTGGTGTTTCCCCAGCCAGCTGTCCCCTGGTGCTCACCTTTGCTGCTGGACCCTGCTCCTGGCTCAGCATGGGGTGGGGGAGGCAGCAGGTGCTGCTCTTGGGGGTGGATCTCAGCTGGATGCAGCTCCCTGGGTGCACTCTGCTGGCTGCAGCTGACTGGGAGAGAGACCCTACCAAGCTGGGACATGTCATCTTCAGTGTGTGGCTGCTCCCTCTTTTCCATGGGTGCCTGTGGACCCTCTTTCAGGAGTCAGGAGAGAATTTCACCCCACTGCTTTCCAGTCACTAAGTGCGAGCACTGTGTAATAGTTCGGTTATGTGTTAATTATAACGATTCCTAAAACCCTTTGCTGAGACTCTGGGTAAAACAGCCTTCTCTCAAATTACTGGTTTCCCTTTTCAAAGGGAAGAGAGGAATCAACCCGCCAGTCGCTCATCTGGTTTTGCTTTTTACTTTGTTTCTGTCCCATTATTCTGAGCTCACAGGGTTTTTTGGTTGCTTCCAATTCCAAATTGAGATAAATCTGCAGATAACCCTTTGGCATCCGTGGTATCTGCTGCTGGGAGCCCTGCCTGGCTCATCCCAGGGAGGATCAGGGTAAGCCAGGAGTTTCAGGAGGCTGCAGGAGTGCGGTTTCACTCTGGTGAAGCTTTCAGGTTGTACTTCAGCCAGCGGATAGCTGGCTGGGGTTTTGCAGGGCTTTTTCCTCTCCACCTCCCCCTTTTCCCTTTCTCCCTCCCCCCCTCCACCTCCCCCTTTTCCCNTAGAGGAGCTAGATATTCTCCACTGCCCGAGAAGGACCTCATGCCAGATAATGGAAGAAAACTGCCGCTAAATGTCTCCCATCACACTTTTCCCCTTTCCCTTCAGTCCTGTGTATTTAGCGTTGACTGCACAATATAGGTTTCCTTTTGTTTTAATTGTGACGAGTTCCAGGGGGAAGGAATGGATCGCTCCCTCATTTTTCTTTCTACTGGAGCCTCAGCCATCCCGATGACAGATCTTGTCATTACGTGGTGTCATTTTAGATGTTTGCGCTGCACCAAAAGCAAACGGAGGAGCCTGCAGTCTAGGCTGTGGATTGAATAACAATGTTTTTCCGAGGGGGGGAAGTAAAAATCTGTGAAGTTTTTAATCAGAAACATGAGTTTTGCAGTGACAGCCCATGCATCGTTCCTGATCCAGTGAAGAGATGGTTTGCATCTCCCTGGGTATCAGCTTTTGTGGCCATTTGCGTTTCTGAAGGCTGCGAAGCCAAGGAGTCATCCTGAACTGGAAAAGCAGGAGGGCTCATGTTTTCCCATGCTTTCCAGTTGCAGGCTACTTGCTAAAGCAGAGGTTGGTGACGTGTGGCTGGGAGATGGTGGGGACAGCGTGCGTCCGGAAGGAGAAAGGGTAGCAGTGTAAAATCATGGCACAGGAATCTGCTTCTCATGAAATGCCTGCATGCTAAAGATGGTCAAAACTGCTGATGCAGGAGAGTGGAGCATCTCTGTCAGGCATCTGTCTCCCAACTGTCTTCCTTTCAAGCAAGGAGGGCTGCTGCTGGGATAGTCTCTGCTCTGCAGACCTCCTGCTGCCTTCCTGACTTCTGAGAAGGGTCATGTGAAAACTAATATGATCAAAAGGGGTTTCGAAGTGTTATGTAAGGCATGACAACTGCAGAGGGTTCTTCAGAGGGTTTTTATTGTGCAGAACTGAGCGATTTGACTGCTAATCAACTGTGACCCCAAACTTCACTGCGATGTCTCACCAGAGAGGAGATACTGGCAACCGAGAACTTGTATGTGATTGCCTCTCTTGGGTTGGTCTTGTCCTGCTTCGATTTTTCTTACTGTATCTGAACACGCTGCCTTGCTCTTGCCCTCAATTGTTTGGAGCTTCATTGGGCAGTGGTGGACAGTGTATCAGGCATCCTTTTTGTGACACCATCTGTGGGAAATGGCTGTGCCCAGGAAATGACAAGGAGTACAGCTGTGCTGACACACAGCTGGGCTCTTGTTGTGAGTAATTTTGGGTGTGATGTATAGTTTGGTAGGACTGGAAGACATAGAATCATAGAATGCCCTGGGTTGGATGGGACCTCCAAAGGCCATCTAGTCCAAGCCCCCTGCAGTAAGCAGGGACATCCTCAACTAGGTCAGGTTCCTCAGAGCCTCAAGCCTGACCTTGGATACCCAGCCTGACCTTGGATACCCTGCAAAATCCTGGTCCTTGTGGAAAAGGTGAAAAACTCATCCGCTAGCAGGTTGAATTGGGCTTGAGAGCTGCCACAGCACACTTGGATGCTCCACAGGACTCTCCAGTTAGTGCTTCTCAAGTACCCTCAGCACACTTGATGCACATGATGGATGAAAGCCTTGCAACCTCATCCGTCCTGTGAGGGACCAACAGGGGATGGGGCACTCCAGTGTGCAGGCAGGACTCTTGTGGGAGGAGTGTGGAGTCAAGATGGAGATGTGGAAAGCACGACATGACAGCAAGTGCTTTCCCCTCTGAAGTGTGGCCCTACTGGAGGTCCCCATGTAGCTGACCCTTTCTCAGCTCTGTGCAGAGATTCCAGGGGCAGCAATCATTTGTCTTCCTCAGTGCCTTTAGGCAAATGTTACCTATCATGATGCCTCCAACTTCTCATTAGACACTTCCTCACACTTTGCAGCTTATGGGCTGAAAGCTGTAAAAAATGTTTTTTCCACACAAAATCAAGGTGTGGCCTTTTCCTTCACCTTAGTTTTTGCTGAATGTTGAAGTTCAGTGTCAGCCTCCCCAAGCTTGACACCAACTCCTCACCTCCTTTTCTGGGATTTCCCTGGTCAGAGTTGTCACCAAGGGCAAGAGAGCAGTCCAGCCACTGATTTGCAGCAGTTATTTGGATGACTTCCTGTCCTGGAATTAAAGTCTTTTCCTTCAGGAATAATTAATACATTCACAAAGTTTCCCCAAATGATTCTGGAATAAAATGTCCACAGAGGAGGCTGATCTGGAATAGCAATTGCTGAATAATTTATTCTGCAATGAGTAGTTAATTTGCCTACATGGAGCAGCCCTAATAAGCTCCAAAATATGAGCTTTATTGGTTTAGGTGTCTGGAGGAGGGAGGGAGGAAACCACTAAGTTCTTGTGAAGCTACTGAAGTGAGCTAAGCTATTTAAGTATAATAATGTTTCTACAATATAAAAAATGTTTGGCTGTGGTCTCCTTAGTGAAATTCAATAGCAAAAAAAAAAAAAAAAAAAAAAAAAAGAAAAAAGGTGGGTTTATTATAAATAGGAGACTGAGGCAGAACAGGCGGAGTCATCCTGGTGTCTATGCCCAGCTCCCGAATGGGGGGTGGGGAGCAGAAATGGCAAACCAGTGGCATCTCAACATTTTTTTTTTTTCACTTTAGGGGAGCAGTTTCAATGCAGAGCCCTTTTCTGTGCTTAAAAGCGAGGTGTACGGGAGGAAGTTAACTGACCTTTTCAGCAAATCTGTTGCTGAGGCCATTACCACAAATGCTATTGAAACATTTGGTAAATAAAATATTCGTTTAACATTGCCAATAACTTAGAAAGTCAGATTTTATTCTCTCTTAAAAGAAAAAGCTATTCTTAGTAGAAAAAAATGTCTTTTTTTGGGAAGAATTTGGAGCAGATTTTTGTACTGAATCTAGGCTGCCTCATTCCCTCGGAAGGCTTCTGAGGGCCAGGAAAATTATAACTAATAACTTCCCTATAAATTGTAGAGCTGCTATTTTAAGGTCTGGTGTCTCAGGGAGGATCAGGGTGGTGTCCTGCTTCCCTCCATTGCTGCGTGGTGCCCTGGTTTGATTCTGATCTTTGTTAATCTGGCTGCTGGTCCTGCCCATTGCAAAACCTAAATGCGAGGAGAAACAAGTCAGAAGGCTCTCGGGCTTTGTTTTGCTTTTGATTAGCCATGTTAGTGGATTGAGTTTGGGTTTTGTTTGAAGGTGGCCTGTTCTGGAGACAGCATTAAGTTGCAAAACTTGGATTGAATGCAATTTATCTTAGCATATTTGGAGACAAAATCCGAAGCTGCTCCCTAACCTAAGGCTAAGACCTGGAAAAGCTGCCAATGCAGGAGGGAGGCCTCATCTCAGAAAAGCAGGTCAGCAAGGGAAGCAGATAAACATAGATAAAAGGGTGTCCATGGCTCTGGAGCAACATTTTCCCTGACCAAAGAGTACCCAGGGATGAGCCCGTAAACCAGGAGCAACGGGTTAAGGGCTCTGGCGTAGGAAACACTTCACTTTTAGAGGCTGAGATTATGTTTTTGTGTGGCTAAGATTTACACGAATTGTCTCATAAGGATGATGGAGGGAAGCGTGCTGCTCTGCATGCTTTCAGCTGTGATGAAGATCAGTCATCTCATTGTGGTGACGCTTGCATGGAGGGATAAGAGGCATTTCCAAATGAAAACCCTTTCATGTACAAGATGCCAGTTTCTCAGCTGTTGGAAATCTGGGTGGCTCCATTGAAGTCCGGAGATGAGTCCAGCTCAGCCTCACATGTGAATTTTGGCATTTCCCGTCAGTTTCCTTGAGGCAGCTGAGGTGGTGACAACATGGGGCTGGGTCTGCTCTGTGGCAGCCTCAATTGATGGGATGCACAAGCCCAGAAACCCCAGCAAAAGCAAATTTCTTCCCGATCGATCTTTTCTTTCATTCTTGAAAACAACCCTACATCTGCTGAGAAAACACCTGAACTGTAAAATAAGGAACCACATTGCTCCTTTTTCAGATACAGCCACTCCTGAACACAGAGAGAAAGGGAATGCTTTTGAGATGATCGCAGAGATGTGTTGCTTTTTATTTTTTAATGTAGAGATGGTGCCTTCCCCACTCTACCAAAGAATGTACTGCACATCCTCTTCTTTCTAATTTCTTGCAGTTTTAAGAGAGCTCTTTATGTCCAAGCTTACCCTAAGATAACACTATAGCAGTAAAGAGCAGAAACTTGACAGCATTTTGCCACTGGTTATGTGGGCAGCACATGTTGACAAAGATGGAGTGAACTCATACTCTCTTCAAGTCCGTTCTATTGCTTATGCTGCTGCAAAAATGGCTTTCAGGTTGGTTTGGTTTAGGTCTGAACTGCTAGCAGAGGAATTCAGCTTGCAGGGCTGCACCTTAGCAGAGGAAATCAGTCCAAGCTTTAAAACTGGCTGTACTTTTTCATTCTCCCAAATCACATGTCTTTGGACCTAGGGTTGTGCATCTGGATAGATTAAAAACCCATTCACTGGCGGGTGGCGGAAGGATGTGGAAGGTGTTGCTGAAAGGGGTGGATCTTGGCTTTGGAGCCCGCCACAAAGCCCCGAAAAAAAAGAGTCTGTGGGTTTGGATGGGCAACAAAGACTGTTCCAGGCTGGAGAGAAAATGGGGGATCAGTTTGGAATATTTCTGGGGAATGTCACAGATGAGGACCAGTTGTCTGGAGCACTGACTTGGTCCAGCCATGCCTTGAGCTGTTTAGAGAGAAGAAAAAAAAATGCTCCGTTTCAGGTTCCTAGATAAACAAACACCAGAAATCTCATAAGGGTAATAATGGAAATCACTGGGAAATTGAGTTAATGCAAGGGCATCTGTGTAAGTGAATACTTGGGACAGGAAAACGGCTTTGTCCTTTAACTCCAGTAATGCTGGAGCAGATGGGAAGCGCGGTGTGCTTCACGCATTAGCTGGCTCGGATAAAGAGCAAGGCAGAGGCTGGTCCTCTTGGCTGATTAGAGGTTAACAGGGATAGAAACCAGCGGATTGACTCTTCATTTGCAGGAGGTGTTGTGGGATCAGAGCAGATGGCAGAGAGAGCGTCCCTACAGCTTACTCAGCTTCTCAGAGGAGCTTACAGCTCCCTCCAGCACAAACAGCCCCACTTGCATCTCCTCTGTTTACAGCTGCAGCTCATGTTTCTTCCCTAGCCTACCCACAGAGACGGTATTTCTCCTAACCCTGTGGTAGTTGGTGTCTGAGGTGTGCGGGGACATTTGGAAGCATGGTGCACCCTCTCCGACTCAGTGGTATCCCTTTTCTATGGGTCTTGTGGCGTCTGCTCAGCTATGGGCACAGCTCCTTCATAGGGGCCATTAATGGTCTTTGTTAGCTCTGCAAAGCCAGAGGTACTTTTCCGGCGTGGCAATGACTAGGAAAGGACAGGAGCGCTGTGGGGACTGGGGAGGAGGGCTGCGAGGGGAAAATGCACAGCAGAAGCAGTATATCTGTGTTCTGCTGGGGCAGCATCCTCCTGGACAGCCGTCGCCTGCCTCCTTCATCCCTGCCAAGGTCTTGCTCAATGGCAGTACCTTTGCCTTCGATCACAAAAAGAAATCACTTTGGGGAGGAGGGAGGATGTGAACTCATAGCAGTTCTGCTCATTGACTCGCTGGAAGCTTGGATTGCCTATTTTGCAAGGGAGAAATGGCAATTGATTCAGCCGAACCCTCTTTCTTTTTGTCTGCCCGTGCTCTGAAAAGGCACATTTTATCTGTGTGTGACAACACCTGCCTAGGGTGCCTCTCATTGAGCCGCGCTGAATCAAAAGAGCAACAAGAAAAGTGGGTTTAATTGCACACATCTTCAGCGGAGTCTTTCTTGCGCTGGCAGCACAAAAGGCCAGCCCTGAGCTGGTTGAATGGAGCCCAGGAGGGCTGGGGCGCGTTATACTCTCCGTTACTATCGGAGGCAGATGATTCACTTTGCTGGAGCATTGTCATGTGCAAATGAGTTCATGAGCCCATCTCCTTTCCAACTGCAAGGTCAGGGACTGAGCAATTGTCAGCATCAGCCGGCTGGAGGAATTGATCTAGAAGCTGGAAAGCTTTGGGAGATTTTACTAACCTCCGCTTCTCACCGCATGAGCACACCGACACCTTCCTCCCACGGGTGTTGTCTACATTACAAATATTGACCAATTTTAAGTTCATGTTTAGAAAGCTGCTGTTTCGAGGCAGGGAAATGTGACCAAGAATGGCTTATAAATAACACTCGATGCAGCAATTATTATTCATTGCTAGTTATGGCTTTCACACAGTGGAAAAACAAATGGTTTTTCCACTAGGAGCTGGAGCTGCAGTCCGTTTAATCACTAAAGAGCTTGGAATCATTTTAGTTTAAAATACCTTTCCGTTGTGGTTTGGAAATTAAAAAAAATATATATATTTAGGTCATGTTAACCTAGTGTATACGACTTGCGCTGAGTATTTCAGCTTACCTTGTCTACATCTGCCGAGCCCCATAAATATCTGTGTATTCATTCTCGTTTGGTTTTGCAGAGCTCCTCCTGCTTGCCTGAAGGCAGAGCTGCCCAACTACAGATTTGAAATGGAGTTAGTCTAATTAGAAGTGGGGTCCTGGGAGCTGAGCACTGGGCACAGGAGCAGTGAGAAGACAAACTGCTATCTACCACAGCCATTCCTCTCTGGCTGGGATGCAAGAGGGGATGCAGCTGATGCCTGCAGGAAGCCGTGTGGATGAACTTTACATCATGTTGCTCCTAATGGAGGCTGCCCAAACTTTCAGCCTCAGTTACTAGGAGGTCATTAGAGGTTTTGACAGCCGGTTGTGGGGGTACGTTCTTTGTGTGCAGTGTCCAGCTGCATCCCACCAGCTGTCCTTGCTCAGGGAGGTAGATGTGGTTGCCCCTTTCCCTCTGCAGAGCCATTCCTTGTTTTGCTTCGAGGTTTTCACGAAGACTGAGACAAGTATGCAGAGGAGCCACAGTGATGTGAAAAAAAATTCTCCCCATATTGCTGGTCACCATCCTTTTGTGCAGTAATGCCAGTGCAGCAACCTCAGATGGTCTCTGGTGATACAGGTTTAGGTCCTAGAGATGGCTGCTCCGGAATGAAGGCTTCCTCTCCAGCCCAATTGCGCTAAGGCTCTGTGAAAGGCAAATGAGTTCTGTGCCTGGGAAGAGTGAGCTAATTTTTCCAAATGGCACAACTTTATGAATGACAACTGTGACTTCTGCCTGGGCTGTGGTGTGAAATCTGGGGGATGGCTGTGAGCAGCAACTGCCAGAGGGAGCAGAGCTGAGCTCTCAAGTTCCAGCTAGTGTTGTAGCTACAGGGTCCTCCTCTTCCTTCTCCTCCTCATGGATGTGGGAGGGCTCTCAATGACACAGTTATGAGAAAGGAAGAGGTTATGCCTGGGTTTTTCTTGTTTCTGGGGTTTAAATTTCCATCTGTGGTCTGCCTGTCTCTGAATTTCAAGTTATTTCAATGTCATCAGCTTGAACACTGGCTTTATCTTCAGTGATTTGCTGGAGAACCCAAGATTAGGCTAGCCTGGTCATGGGTTGAAGCTGCGGGACAGGCTAGTAGTTTCTCCTGACAGGTAGCTGGTGGACATCTAGGTTAAAAATGCCCAGCTAAAAGATTCTGCCTGCTCTTACAGAACTGAAGAGTTTGCAAAACTTCTTCTCGTTGAGTGGGTTTAGAGATCAAAGAACTCTCCATCTTGGTTAAAGATACTTCTGTTGAGGCCTTAATGGTCTTGTTTCAATAGCAGTCTCCTGCACTGGAGCTCCTGATAAAGGCTTGATCTTTTGTAGCTGTTTCAGAGCCAAGGATATTGTGTGGACCCGTGTTCCTCCCAGCCTGCAGGGTTTATCAGCTCCAAAGAGGAAAGTGTTGCCCAACTGGTGAGTTTGGAAGTGCCACTGATGTGAAGCTCACAAGCTCCCAGAAGATATTTTGAGGGTTGGTTTTAACTTAAATCAGAGGCATAATGTGCTGTGACACTAATGCAAGTTCATTGCACCGGTGTTTTGTCCCTGTTTGATGGGTAAGTGGAATTAGGGAGGAGATGTGCTCCTTGTGCCCTGTGTGCCTGTGAACATTTGTGGCACCTTTCTGTGGTCTTTCTGGGACAGGTATGAACACTCAGCTCCTTTACAACCTGGATTAGAGAGACATCCACTGGGAAGCATCTGTAGTAAAAGTAGGGGAGGCTGTTCTGGGGCAGGGAGGAGGTGATGTCGTTCTTGTTACACAGCTAGGCTCCGATAGGGTGTAATGAGCCTGTGCTTACAAAGATGGTATTTAATTATTTCTTTTCCATGGTTTTCAAGCCCTGGCACTGTCACTTTGCTGGCAGCAAATCAAGTACCAAGTTAGCGTACGTTAAGGAACAGAAGATGAAGTCCTAGATAAGCACTCAACTGTAGGAACATCTTAAATTGAAATGTGAGGGATGATACGAGGAGGAGAGTATGGTTTTGCTCTCAGCATTATTCAGACCACCCTGTGTCTGCAGGCAGGGCCGTGTTTCACTCTGCTGAAGTGCCAGTATTGCCTGCCCCGTGTGCTTCTAGGATGCGAGATGAATGGAGAGGAGGCTATGGTGACAGCTGTTCTTCTCCAGGGTGACCTGCAGCCTCTTGGAGACTCTAGCATCAGAGTTTTGTGTGGACCAGGAGCAAGTGCTTTGACAGATGATGATGGAGTAACCACACCATAATCTTTTAACTGCCACTTTTCTCTAGTACAGCGATACTCATCACTGCTGAGCTAGTGTGCTCAGCACCCATGGGCAGAGCAGGGCCCAGCATGGTAGCTACAGGCTGCCCTCCCATTAATGTAAATATTCCCAAATAATGTCTCTGTTGCTGCCAGCTTCTCTCTCTCTCCCCATGTTTATTTTCTGACTAAGCATTTGATAAATGTTTTGTATAGAGTTTCTGGTTTATCTTAAATAGACCTGCTGCCACCATGGCTAAAATCTGAACCAACGGTTGATTTAGGGCTCGAGTACCAGATGAACTTGGCAGTTGTCAACACACTGAATGGTCTTGTTCAGTGTGCAGACCCTTGCTAGGATTTGCAAGGACCAATTCTCAGAGCAGATTGGGGAGCACAGCTTGTAGGATGTCTGGGAGCAGCCTGGGAAGTATCCAGACAAATTTCGTGTCTTGGGGGGCTGGATTCAGACCTCGATTGATGTATTTTCAGGCTTAGACCTGTCCAAAACAGGTCATTTGATTAAATGGATTCCTCCAGCCTTGCACCAGTTAGCCCCAAGAGGGGTCTAGCCCATGATCCTACTAGAGTAAGCATTCCAAAGCAGTGTTTATGGCTAGTAATTTGTCTTGGAAGGTTTTATATATATGTGCGTATGTGCCTATGGGTGTGCGTATGCATATATACATACATTCTTGCTCAGGAACGTGGTTTCCAGTCCTTTTAACTTGTTGAAAAAGTAAACTAGGGAAAAACTGGCAGTGAGTTGGAGCTGCCTGCCAAGCATTGCAGACCAGAGAAGTGGTAAAACATAAACACTTTGGAGTTTACCCTCAGGATTTATATAGTTTGACTGTGGGGCGATGGACTCTTGCAGATCAGGGGACTCGTCAGCCCCTGGCTGCGCTGTTCCCGCGACGTCAAGCCCGGCACCTCCGCAGCTGCACTTCCACTCCTGGCAACGTGTGAGTGAGAGGGTGGTGTGGGCTTGTCCATCTCCTCCCTTCTGCGCCGCTGGCCGCGTGGAGTGGGTTTTGGGCAATGGCAGCAGAACAGGTCTGTTTTTCCCCTCCCCTGTGCTAAAGTAAAAGCAGACCTCCTTGACGCTTAATCAGATTTGAATGTGGGTTTTGGCGTGGCTTTAAAGAGACTGGCAGTGAATAGCTGGTTTTGATGCCATTTATTAAAAACCTCTGGTAGAATTTGTCTCGGAAAGCCTTTGTGAGAGCTGGCAAACGCACAAGGGTTTGATACAGTTAATGTATTTTAATCTTCACCCCCCCACACTCTTTCTCCTTTCTGTCGCTAATTGTAGGGCTCTCAGCCGTCTGCCGCCTTCTCTGGGGGGACGGGAGGCTCTGCAGGGACTTCTATATGAACACGGGCTTAATAAGGTTGCAGCGGCACAGAGAAAAGTGAACATCCTCTTCAGGGAGGAGGGCTGGGATGAGTGGGACTGGCTGCTGGATCTCGGGTACCATGCCAGCCTGTGACCTGGGAACACCAGGTAGCTCCAGCCATGTTAATTAGCCTCCTGGTGCAGCCTCATTCTCCTTGGCGGAACAAGGCAGATGAATGGGGGAAAGAAAGATGTCCCTTTCCCAAGTGGCTGGGCAAGTGCAAAGGGCTCACTGGGCTTTCAGATTGTGGTTGATGGGTATCCAGTCTTCTCTCACTGACTGTCCCTTGCTTGCTTGGTGCATTCCACCTTCCTTAGACCCGGAGGACCTTCTGAGCCCATTTCACACTCCTCACCCACGTTGAGACTTGTTGGGACTTTTCCCCCCCCCCACAGTTTGTGCCCAAAGGTTCTGCAGCCCCTCACCACATGGGGGAGGCTGTCAGGAGCACCATAACGTTTGTGTGAGCAATTTGGGATGTTCCTACAGCCCAATAAGTGGATTGCACTGACAAGTGGCAGCAATATTTCAGGGAAAGCTCAAGAGCTCTCAGGGGAGCAGCAAATATTGTGGAGCTCAAGGAACAAACAGCTTCCCCCGAGCCTGCGGTTCAGGCTGTGCATTGCTCCTATCCCTGCTCCTTCTTCCTGCTGCATGGAACTCCAGAGCTGTGGCCGTGCCCTGGAGCACCCTACCTGGTTGAGGAACAGAAGCTGGAGTTGCACTGCATTTAATTTGTGGTTTTTTCTGTTTGCCTCATCAAAGAAAAGACGACTTGGCTTTTTTTTCTGCCAGCCCTCGCTCACGTGAGTTGCAAATTCAGTAAGAAGGAAGCGTGGATGAAGATGACTCCCAGGAGAGAAACAGTCTCAGAGACTCTTAAACAAATGGGAACTGAGCAGCTTTGCCCTTCCCCTGAGGGTTTGGCTGTTAAATAAACTCTCTGATGAGTCTGGCTGTGTGTGTGTGTTGGTGCAGGACTGTGTTCATATGCGGGCTGGGTGTTGCTAGGTGTAAGCCACTGGGATGGCGTGCGTTGGGTGATGTGCTCCTTGATATAGCGCTGCATGAGCAGCCTTGACTGGCCTTGTCCTTTCAGAGTTTGTACGGGTGGTCATGGTCAGATGGAAGCTAATGTGGCCTTTCCCTTTTCTCCTTTCCCTCTCCAGGGTTCCACCTCAGCGGGACAGTAACAGAGCCGGCAACTGCGACAGAACCAGAGATGACCTACAAGGTGGCCATCAGCTTTGACCGCTGCAAAATCACCTCAGTGACATGCGGCTGTGGGAACAAGGACATTTTTTACTGTGCCCATGTCGTGGCGCTTTCACTGTACAGGATCCGCAAGCCGGACCAGGTCAAACTCCGTCTTCCCATCTCAGAGACCCTTTTCCAGATGAACAGGGACCAGCTCCAGAAGTTTGTTCAGTATTTGATCACAGCACACCACACCGAGGTGCTGCCCACAGCCCAGAAGTTGGCTGATGAGATACTGTCATCCAATTCGGAGATCAACCAAGTGCACGGTAATTCCTCCTTCTCCCTGTGTGGCTCGGCACTGATTCCCTCTGTGTTTGGGGCTGGGGTGGTGGCTTCATGCTGAGGGTGGTGACTTTCTTTTTGTCATGTCTGTGTGTTGCTGTGCAGAGAGAGGTGGCAGCGTCAGACTGACATTAATGCAATGTTGGGACTAAATTGATGTTGGCCGTGTGTCCCTGTTCTGCTCTCTGCTCTTCTTTGTGTATTTATCTGTTAAACATGGTCTTCAACAGGCAAGAAAAGGCAGAGCAGACAGGCTGGTGGTGCACAAGGCACAACTCAAACTAGGGTGGAGAAGCCAAGGGTGGATGAAGGGAGCATATTTAGTCCCCAATACAGAATCACATGGTGCTGCGACCCTGAGGAGCGGGAGGTGCAGTGGAGACCTGGCTCCTCCTGTGTTTGGGGACATGATGTCAGCCCAGCTCTGCATGTTGCTAAGTCAGATGTGGCTGAGCCTGTGGGAGATGAAGCTCTAATCTCTGTGGGCGTTAATTTACTCATAATAAACGAGCACCGCTGTCCTGGCCTACTACACAAAGGCAATGGAAATGTATCCTGGGGCTTCATGCTTGGAAGATGCTTTTTACTTCCTCCTCTGGAAAGCGCTGGCTGAGGGATGGTGCCCATCTCAGCCCTGCTCTAGTTGCCCATTGCCCCAGAGGTGGCCCAGACTCCCTGAGGATTTGCCCTGAGGCTCCTTTAATCAGCCCAAGCCAGGTGCTCCCGCTGTGTCTTTCCAAGGAGCCCAGGAACTGAAGTTTGCCCAGGGTCTGCAACAATGCACCGCTCCCCACCGCGCCTGTCCCACCAGCTGTAAACTGGAGATAATAAACACTTATCTGCCACGGGAAGGGCGTTGTGGGGATTAACACATGCCTGTTAAGTGCTCTGAAGATGAAAAGCCCCATATGCAGCCTAAAATAAGATCTGAGCTGGTTGAATCCACATGTAGAGGTGAGGCCAGAGGTCCACCTTCACCACAGGGGTGATGGCAGCACTGATCTTAGATATTTCCCCCTCCCTCTATCTGGTTGTTCCTGCTCCTACCTTGGGAGAGACTTTTGTCTCCTCTGCTGGGCCACATCTGCTGCATGTGTGGTTGTGCTCTAAATTGCTGACTTTCAAGGGAATTTCCTCATTTTTTGGAAATAAAAAAGAATGAGAAGCTGTGGTACTGCAGGAATCTGGTGATGTCCCTTCCATCCCTGTGCTGATCTGCTGAAGCTGAAGTTGGGCAAGATCTCTTCTTGGCCATTGTTTGAGGCTGCTTTCTCTTAAGCAGATTGAAGAAAAAGCTTTTAAGGCTCTGAATATTTATTGCTCTAGAGTCAGCAAAAGGCTGGTGATTGAGAATCTTACAAAGATACAGATGTTGGCTCCAGTTCAATATCTGCCTCTTGTTTTTACAAGTGGTTTTAAAAAAACAAAGCAAAAATCCTGTCCCTTCAGACTTGTGCAAATTCACACGCTCCAGCCTGTGATTTTTGAACTGACAGAGATATGTTGATTCACCCAGCAGAAGGTGGCACCTATCTGACACCCATGTGGCTGACTGGCCAGGGTCACAAGCAAGAAAACACCTCTGCAAGCAGAAGAGCCTCATCTCATCCTGGGGGAGGATGCAGAACAACTGTAGGATGATGAGATGATCTGGAGATGAACTAAGCTGATGTTAAGATGATCTAAAACTCACAGATGTTGCACCCTGTGAAAAGGAAAGCTCAAAAACTTTCACCTTCAAATTCAGAGTGATATTGTTCAGGATTCTGGCTCTTGATAATGTACAGTGTCGCAAGCTTTACCCTCCTTGTCCAGCCAGTGAGTCAACTACAGCCACAGTGCAACTACATCGCACGGCTACTTGAGCAATGAGCCCGGGGTGAGGAAGGGCTGCAGGCATGAGGGACTATGTATGGGAGAACAATTTTGGGGACTCCAGTTGAAGGGGATCAAATTTTTTCCCCTATCTTGCCCTTCCTAGCTGTGGTTCATGCATTCATAGAGGTTTGCTGATGCTGGGATTTGAAATTCTTCAGGGTGTGCTTTACATAGAGCTTTATGGATTTATTTGGACATTTCTTGGTTGTCTAGTTCAGACTCTTGGAGTTGCACCTTCATTAACTTTGCTGTTAAGGCCAAGGTATCTTTTGGCAGACCAACCTCTGAAGCCCAAACAGTAACCCAGTGTATGCATTGGACACCTGAGATTATTATGCCTTAGAGTAAGAACAGCCTCTCCAGAAATCCTTTCTTTCCCCCCACCCTGTATCTTCTGAAGGGAGGTGTATTTAACTTTGGATCAGCTATAGGTCTTTCCCACCTGCCTCTGATCACCCAAAGGGCTGCTCCTTCCATGTCAATGGTGAGCATGTGGGATGGAGGAGCTAGTTCTGCACCTTGGGAGCACTCCAGGCTAGCTGGGGAATGCCCCTTGTGCAAGGATATTGTCCTATTTTGTAAAATAAGGCTTTCAGGGCTGCTCCTTCTCCCCCTGCAGAGCCTGAACGGCAAAGAAAATTACAGGCCATTGTCTGACGTGCTTGTCTGGGCCGTCAGAGCTTTGTTCCTTGTAGGAGTCTGTAGCCGCAGGCTGTGCACCGCATGCCGATCTTCCCGGCTGCCTTCCTAGAAGGAAATGCGAACTATCCAGTAATGATGGAGTCTCGGAGCTCAGCCAAAGCAGTCGTGTGTTCTGGAAGGATTCAATCGGAGCAGAGAGCCTAGGTGTGCCTGCTGCTCTGCTCCCCACTTGACCTCTGCCTGCTTAAGTGGGTCACGTTTCTGCTCTTGTAGCTGGCTGCAAAGGGCAGCAGGCGTAGAGCAAGAACGTCTCACATGTCTGACACCTCCACACTCAGCGTCTGAAGTGGCAGTTGGAGCAAGGAGACCGGTGGGTGGTTTTCAGTGCTGCTGTGTCCCCTCCCTGAGTGTGCTCCTGCTTGGGGACAAAGTCAGTGGCGTGACTGTCCGACATGGAGCAGGCTGCAAGGTTGTCATTGCACCAGCAAATGTGACCTGTGGCTGCTTGGCCTTTCCTGGTGGGGTGGCTGCTGGAGGCAGCCAGGACCTGCAGCTAGAAAGCTTGGATCCAACAGCTCTGAGGACTGTCACTGAAGATTTGAGGCTCAGGGATATCCTTCAAGTATCATTGGTGAAGTCTTCCCCTTCCTTGGGTAAAGAGCAGGAGGTTTTGACAAGCCTGGTGTTTGCAGCTTCCTAAGTCACTGTGTTTGAGCAACACTTGGGCATGGCAGGTAGAGCTGGTGTCCTCAGCTCAGGAGACATGGTCAGGGAAGTCTATCTGTCCCATGGAAATGCCAGTGAATCACACAGTGTCTGGATGTTCAGCTGATGCCATTGAAAAGCTTGAGATGCTCTTCTCAGCGAGAAGTGGGAAAAGCCACAAAACTTTCACTGTCTCTCAGTGCAGGGGACAAGGCAGCAGAGAGTCAGTGTGAATCACCAAGGGGCCTCTGTGGTCCCGCGGTTTCTCAGGATATTCCTTGGAGGAGAGGACCTTTAGAAAACTCTAAGTGGGAATGGTCCCTCAGGCTTTGCCAGGGGAAAACCAAATCTGCTTATGCAAAAGTCATAAGGAATCCTCTGCCACATCTTTTCACTTCTGCCCTAGATGTATTCTTGACCACCTAGAGCCCTTCCTTCAACTCCTGGGCTAATACTGTCCTTCACCCGTTGGCCCATCATGCTCATTGTGCACAGCGAGTTCAGTGCCAGGCTAGCCATGCAGGAAGTCCTTGCCTGCTTATGCTGTCACACTGAGCCAGGGCTAATGTTTGAGGAGTCCTCAGGCGGTCTTTAACTTTGAGGTCATCCCACTACAGCATCTGGAGGGCAGCACTGGTAAATCTCTTTGAAATTCTGCCTTCCTGCTGGGGAGGAGGGGAAGGTCAGGTCTCCAGGGGATTCATGTTCCTGGTTGCTGAGCTGATGTGAATTTAAGGGAAAATAACATACCTGAGTGCTGGAGAGAAAGTCTCTGCTGATGGCTTTTCCCCCCATGTCTTGAAGAGCTGCTTGTGTTGCCAAATGACCCTAGAGCACATGTGCAGTGCTTGACAAGTGGCTTCCAAAGACCTGATGCTGGTACCAGCTGGACCAGAGAGCTGCCAGCCGCTGTGCTGGGAGCCAGTCCAGCTTCACTTGCCCCATTGCTGTCAGATGGGTGTGAATCTTCAGGCCGCGCTGGAGGCTCCATCCAACCTGCCTCCACTTGAAAACGAACCGTGGGCCCTGGCAGAGCTTGACTCCTTACTTCGCTGCTATTTTTAATCCCTCGTTAGAGTTCATTTCATTTCCTTTCTGGTGCCTGGTTATTTTCTCTGGGAGGTTTTCTACTGTTTGTTTATTTGTCTATGTCCTCCCCACCCCCTGCCCCGAGCTGTTCCTTCACGTCTGTCTTCTCTCTGGAGGCCGGGGAGGCAGCCGGAAGGCATTCAGCAACCCGCTGCATGCAGTCATGAGATGGCCCTTGTGAACTGCTGCCGTGATGGGCAGCCCTGCTCGGGGCGGCTGCGGCTCAGCCGGCTGGCAGAGCCCTCTCTGGTGCTGCTGACCCTGGGGCTCGCGCAGCCGGACCCTGAGCCACCCGAGGTCACTGGGCACAGTTGGCCAAGAGAACCACGAGGGTGGCCACCTGCATCCCTGAGTTGCTGTTGCTATCAGTTTATCAACTCCAGGCACTGGTTAAAAGTAATAATTATCCCTTTTTCTTTGTGTCGCTGCTTCTGCTCTGGGTGAGATGCTCTGGGAGTGCTTCGCATGCCTCCCAGCTGATCTGTCTCTCCTTCTTGGGTTCAGGAGCTTGGGTTTGGGATAAGCCAATGCCTTGGTATGACCCATGAAGTCCCACCACCTCTTCAACCTGCTGCTTTCCAGTCCAGGAGCACCTTTTGTTTTCTTTGTGTTGAGCAGCTTATTTTTGAGTGAGGCATTGAATTTTCTGTGCCTGACTTGGCTCAGTTTTCTAATTTGTAGATTTTTCCAGTCCTCCTTTCTCAGTCTTTGTGTCTGCCTGGGGAAGTCTCACCTGGCTATCAAACAGTTAAAGCCCAAGCCTGCAGCGAGGGGGGGTCCTGCTTGGAGTATGATGGATTGCATTTTTGTCTGTGTTTCTACAACCAATGCAAACTGGGCTGGCGAAACACTCCTTCCACTCAAGATGTGCAGTGGTGTTTCCTTAAATCTGAATCCGACAGGACCGAGATCCAGCACATCTGAAACAGGGCTCTTTGGAGCAGGAATGCTGCTATATGAGAAATGTGTTACGCGGGCGCCGGGCTGTTTTACATGCCGTTCCCTGCTCCTTTGGAGCTGAGACATGGAATCACTCATCGGCTGCGTCACGGCATGCCGCTGCCGAAGCCCCTGTGGTGTGAACATTGGCAAGGGGAAGTGGACAAATCCTGCCATTAATATTTAAACCCAGCACAAATCCCGTTGTTTGCTCTTAAATGTTTATCCAGCTCCTCGGTGTAATTGGGCAGCCCATTATCTGCTGGGTTGCGTTGCATGTGTGGGAATCTGCTATTACAGCACTCTCTCTGAATTTTTTATAGGAGAGCAAAATACATTTACAAGCAAATTTGGATTTTATTGGGAGGCACGGGAGGCACGTTACTAATTTGGCTGCGGCCCGAACCCCAACGTGCGAAGTGCTCAATGTGTTGCGTGGGAGGAGGAGGTTTTATTTAGCTGCACGCTTCTTTCCTCGCTGCTCAGGCTTTCCGTCGCTAATGCTACGTGTGAGCAGTGAGCACCGAGAGTAACCCCGGGAACCCCAGAAAAATGGAGCCACTTTTTACATCTTATGAACTCCTCTATCTTTATCTGTCACAGAAGCCTCAGTGAGGGCCGAAGGGTGAACTTGGCTTAGGTGGGGATGGGTCACCCCAGGCATCCATGCCCTCCTGGTCCCTATTGATGCAGCCAGATGACCCTATAGAGGCAGCTGACATGACCTGGCTGGTCTGGATACCTACAGCTAGAAGCAGTGGGTGAGATGGTGGAGAGGAAGATATTAAGAGAGGGAGCGTCTGGGATACCTTGGTGGTGGAGCCGGATAAGCGTTTGTGGTAGACAGATTAGTCATCGGTTCCTGATAGGGGATAATCGCTGGCTTGTCTGCTTTTTAGCTGTGAGATAAGGACAGGGTTGGGGGAGGGAAAAGCTGAGATGGCTGGGATGGACTGTTCCTGGTGTGGGGGTCCCTTGTGGCTTATGGCAGGGCTTGGCCACTGGTGGCAGGGGAGCAAGATCAGGGCAGATGCTGGGCTGTAGGCGAAAGTCCTCCTGCTCATCCAGGGGCTGTGATTTCCTTTCTGCTGTTTCAGCTCCTATCCCAATTAGGTGGCTGTGGTGACTAAAAATTATTCTGCAGAGAGAACAGCAGCATCCTGTCCCTTCAACACGGCGCAGGCTGTGCCTTGAGCTTGCTGGAACCGCTTTCGGGCAGCAACTGTTAGCAGAAATTAAAGGAATTTTGTAAAGGACATTAAATACAAATAGCTGTATCTTAACGGGTCAGGAGAATTCTCAGCCTTTGCTGGAGGAACAAAGCCCCTCGGGTTGATGTCCTCTTGCTTACAAGCCACGAAGAGACAGTCGCCCTGCTGAGCAGGCGTCCTGGAGCTTGATTTTCATGAATTGTATTTGAGCTCCTGGTTCAGCAGCACGTGGGGCTGGGGTGTGTGCAGCATCCCGAGCTGTCTCTGCATTAAAGTGATGTCTGCTCCCCAACCAGATCCCACTCGAGTGGGGAAGGCATCATTAAGGTTTAATTGGGAACATGTCAGCTACAGCATCCCTTGGCTGTCAGTGCAGCACACTGCTCTTTTCATGCTGACTCCCTTCCTTGCTTTAGAGGGAGATGAGATGGGAGAAGCAGACCAAAGTGGTGCAGAGCATCCTCCAGTTGTGCCAGTCCTTCCTTGGCACTGATTTTTCCCTGAGGAGTTTCTGCAGAGAAGGACTCATAAATGGGTAGATGAGAAGCTGAGTTTCTGTTCCCTTTTGTGCTCCTGGCTGCTTGCTGGAGCTGTGCTGCTGCTGGCTCTGCAAGCCCAGGAAGCCAGGGCATTGCTGGGAGGTAGGACAGTGCTTGGAGGCAAAAATGGGAATTGAAAGAAGCAAGGCAAAGGGAGGTTGATCCAAGCTGTTGTTTAAAGCACTTGTGGGGTTTGTTTTTTTTTGTTTTCTGGAAAATGAAATACAGCCTGTGAACACACGTGTATGCCTGCCAAAGGCCCCACTCTGGTCATAGGTTGCTCTTCAAAGGAATATTGTTCCTTTGCTCTTTCCAGTGGAGGATCTCTCCCAGGCAGGTACACTGATGTACAGAGACTTGTCCCCTGTCAAAAACCAAATGAGGGGCAGGACCAGGTGTTTAACCTGGGGCCCTGGAACCTCTGTGCAATGGTGCCTCTATTAGACTGTTCCTAACGTGGGGAAGGGCTTGCAGGAATTGGAGCTTTACTGATGCTTAAACAAACCAGTGATGTGGAGCAGGAGGAGAAGCACCCCAGGCAGTCCTGGGAGCCAGAGAGCGCTCCGGGCTCTGCAGCTGTGCTGCCTGTACCCCTGGGGTTTTGAAGGAAGGCAGGTCCCTACTTTTCCTCAGCCTCACTTCACGTGGGCTGCAGAAAGAGAAGGACTAGGCATTAGTCCTATGGTCAGGATCCTCCTGATGGCTGCTGCCACCACTGTGAACAGAGAGTGTGATGCTGCCAGCTGAGGCTCACTTCTTGGAAACCTGATTGGTTTTTCCTCACCTGAGCTGATAAAATAGAGATGGATCCATATAAAATAGAGATACGCTCACTTCTTGCAGGTAACGCTGCTGACTCTGCTTCTATAACATGGTTGTCTCTCTTCTCCTCCCTCTCTGTTCCCCCAGGTGCTCCTGACCCCACTGCTGGGGCTAGCATTGATGATGAGAACTGCTGGCACTTGGACGAGGAACAGGTCCGAGAGCAGGTGAAGCTGTTCCTATCTCAGGGAGGGTACTACGGCTCGGGGAAGCAGCTCAACTCCATGTTTGCCAAGGTGAGGAGAAGCCAGTTGCGCTCCCTGCTCGGCGTGTCACATAGCAGGCAGCTCGCCGGCTGTCCTGGCAAGGTGCCCGTCACAGCTGGGAATCTCTGCTCCAGTGCCTTCTTACCCGGTCGCAGAGCAGGCGGTTGTAATCCAGGCTCTGGGTCAGCCCTGGGTTGTCTCTATCACTCTCCCAGTAGGTTCCTTCCTCCCACACAATAGGCTCTCCATGGTCCCTGTGTGGGGAAGGACTTTCCCTCATCTCCCCATCAGTACAGTGGGAGTCTACTACAGAGTCTACTGAGACCATGGAGAGGTGGCACCAGCCTACAGGCTTTTCTCTTTCTATGCAGAAGGACCTTGTTCTCATTTTCTTGATCACTTGGTCCTCTTCACTTCTTAGTCTGTGGCTGCTGCTCAGTTGGCGTCCAACCAGCCACATCACAGCTGTTGCATGAGTGTTATAATGTATGACTATATGTTGTACACCCATGTATATGTATATATTTACAGCCTGGACTCCCGGACTGAGGGAGCTGTGGTTTGCCAGACAAGCGACCATGTCCAAAGCACCTCCAAGGGACTGTGGTTTTGTTTCACCAAAGACCACCTCTCTGACCTTTCCAGGTGCGGGAGATGCTGCGCATGAGGGACTCCAACGGGGCCAGGATGCTGACATTGATAACGGAGCAGTTCATGGCCGATCCTCGGCTCTCCCTCTGGAGGCAGCAGGGGACGGGCATAACAGAGAAGTGCCGACAGCTCTGGGACGAGCTGGGTAAGAATCACTGCCTTGCAGAGAGCAGCAGTCGGGTTGCCTGGGCTGCCAGGCCAGCAGACATTGTCCTAGAGGCCTTTGGGGCTCTCTTCTGGGGGCAGAGGCCCTGAGAGATGCCAGAAGCTTACTCTATTAACCCTGTTGGGGAGATCCTGGTGGGATAGCTGAATTGGGCCCAAACTACACAGTTCAACACATTGAACCTGCCCCTCTCTTGCAAAGGGGTCAAGGATGATGGGTGTGCAGACTGTCCTGGTTCTGTATTTGCAGCAATCTGATGTTTGGTGCACTGCCTTAAAGCTTTTGTAAGGGAGGACACTGGCTGGTAAGCTCTAGGAGCTGGGCAGAGCCTGGACATGGAAGTACTGTTCCTGGAGGAACCACGATCCAGAGGGGGAAAGGCAGGTTCTCTAATCTCATCCTGTCAGACAGATTTCTACCTGCTCTGGTCCACATTTCCAGAATGAGGGGGGCAGGATGTCCAGCATAGAGCCTGGCTTTAAGAGAAATGCAGTTCTGGGTAATTCTAGCTAAGCACCTTAGACACCAGCTCAACTGGCTGACACCATAATATCATTAGAATAAAACATTTAGATGACGTGGGCCCAGGGAGGTTTGTTGTGTGATGGAGTTAACCCAGCAGTTCTGGGCTCTCCTGTTCATCTGGGATCTTGGATGAATAGTTCGACTTGTACCATAATTTTACAAGTGAGTTTGAGCTTCTCCGCAGCCTGTTGGTAGGAGATGCTGCATAAGAGCTCATGGGCTGGGACTAAAGGGATGTTGTAGAGCTGGAAGAAGGCTAAGGGTGGTGCAGGGTCTGGAGTGCCTGAAACTGCAGCTGGGATCACAGACCCTCCTACTGAGTGCCCAACAAATACAAACATAGGCGTGAGACTGGAGACCCTTGCCAAACTGCACAGACAAGGGCTGGGCAGGGGTGGGATGTCTTGCTTCTGTGTGAAGTTTCCTGGGTGGAAATAACCACGCTGGCTCTGGAGCACTCATCTGTGCTTGTTTGGCAAGAAGATATTTCCAGGATTTGGGGATGCTGCAGCTATATGGCTGGATATGCAAGGATCCTGGAGAGGTGGCCAAATCCACCAAGCCAGAATTTCCACATGGAAGAAAGCAAATACATTGGTGAAACGTGGATGGATGGGTGTCTGGGCAGGCCTGGATGCAGGAAGCAGTTTGCCCAGAATTATAGATTATTTGGCCAGATTTCAAATCCACTATCCAAGATAAGAGCTTCCCTCCTTTCTTGCACACACAAAGAAGGAGTGGTTGGGTTTCAGTTCTGGCTTAACCATGCAAGCACCAGGTTGGTGCACGTAGTTTTGCTCAGCAGAGTGGGAGCAGGCCACAGCACATTCCTATCAGCAGATGGCAAGGTGGCTAGGGAACGTCAAGGCCCTACCAAGGCTGGATCAGTGTGACAGCTGATGAAGCGCAGTGCCAGCCAACGCACGTCAGCAGACGGCTCACCTGGTATAGCCGTGTCATGTGGGAAGGTTTGAGCATCTCCCTCCTGAAGAGAAGCCCCTACAGAAGACACGGTGATGGTCCAAGAAGTGACTTCAGCATAGGATGGACATGGACTGTACTCAGAGCGGGGCTTATTCCCCCCATTTTACAGAAACCTTTTGGATTTGGACCTGGGCAACATTTACTTTAGGAAAAGAGCATCCCACTGAAGGAAGGGTGGAGGCACAGCTGGACCAGAGCTACAGTGGGTTGATAATGTTCACCAGTAATGAACATCAGCAACACGGAGAGGTGTTCCAAACCATCACTGGGTGGGTAATGGTAGCTGGGGCACGTGGGGTGGTGAAGGCACGTTGTCTGACTGCCTGTGGGCTGCAAATGCCCAAGCTCCCCAGTGTTACCGCTGCTGCCAGAGGGAGGGGTGAGGAGCCTGTTGCCAGCTGCTGTGGGAAGCCCTGTTACAGACCGTGTTCCCCTGCCGTGTGGAAGAGAAAAATGGGCCTCATGGAAATTATTTTGGGCACGTGTTTAATAATTAATCATCGATTTTAGTAAAGACTGCATCACAGCCTTGCGTGGGATTGGAAGAAGATCAGCCTTAAAGAAGATTGTGGATTTATGCTGGGGAAAATGTAAAGGATTTTGCAGGATTGCAGAGTTTAAAAAAAATAAAAATTAAAAAAATAAAAAGGGCATCGTTTGCTTGCACGTGTGCTGCCAACTGAACATCTATTGCCCCGTCTGCTGGGGAGCCCAAGGAAAGACCCGCTGGATGGAGAGCTCTGCGGCGTGGGAGTATTTGCCCTGGCGCATTAGTACTTACGATTAAAGCCTAATTACAAAAAATAGACGAAAAACCAGCTGAAGTGCAGCCTGACCTTAATCTGCCTGGAGACGGGTTTATTTATCTCGGCCACTTGTTTACAGTGGGGAATTTCAGCAGATTAAGCTGGGGAGCGACCCTGTGGGAAACAAGAGAATTTCTTTGATGGTTTGGAAACTTGGGCACGGGATTGGAGTGCCTGTCCTCTCTGGGGCCGGCAGCCGGGACCGCTGGGCTGGGAAGGTTCCAACCCTCCCCGTCCCTGCACCCAGCCCCGTCATCAAAAAGCATTTTTGTTTAGAGGCTTAGCTTAATCGTGATCTGCCGCTTTGTTCCCCACTTAACCTCCTGCTATTGGAAAGTTCAGATGAAGGTTTCTGCAGCATGTGAACAGACACGGAGTCTGACCCGGCATGGCGTTCCGGCTCGGGACAGGAGCCCCTTGTGCTGTCAGCTGATGTCACTTGACCACGGGGCTCAGAAAACCGTTCTTTTACACCTCCCATGTAACTATCATGGCTGAAACAGATGCAAAATCTTCTTCCCTCCTTGTCCCCACCTCCCTGTCACATCTTCCCTTCTCCTGCAGAGGCCAGGGGCACAGTGTTTTGGCAGGCAAAGGATGCCTTGGAGGGCTCCCAAAAATAGGCTGCAAAGTCATGAGGCTTCTGAGGATCGCATCTTGGCTGAGCTGTGGGAGCCAAAAATCCAGCGGGCATATCTCATTCCTGGAGGTGGCAGAGCTGGAGCACCAAGCCTGGTTACCGCCTGTCAGCCGAGCCACTCTGTGCACCATCAGAGGTGGCAGCCAAAATTCCCAGAGGCTGATTTTTGTGCAAGCAGCCCTGGAGCAGACGAAGAGGGGTGATGACAATAGGCAAGGAGCGCTGCTGGGAAGGAGATTCCTGAAACCAGTCAGAGCCATAACTGCCCAAGGAGGTAGGGAGTTTTGTGCCTTCAGGTTGGCAACGGGCAGGTGCCCACTGGGGGACAGTAACCGAGCACTAGGGAAGACTCGTTTTCTGGAGCTGAGCCCTGATTTTCTTTCAGAGAGACCATGTCCGTGCAGCCCCCGTGGAGTCTGCAGGAGCCTGAGAGCAAATGCCATAGACCTACTCTGGGAGACATGGGCACCAGAAGCCTGTAAGGAGATAAGAGTTATCTCACACAGGCATCAATTGCTGATGTTGCAGCTAAAAAGTCTTACTCCTCCCTGTTCATCAGAAAGGAGTGGGGTTTCCTGGGAGCAGCAAAGCAGAGACACAGATGGAGCTGGACCAGGCGAGGGTTGCTTTGAGTATTTGCTGATCTTCAGTGGCTGCAGTTGCTTTTTCTGTGTCCATTTCTGGATGCAATGCCGCTGCCACTGTCTGCCTTGTGATGCCGTGACGTCTCTCCTGCTGAGCCAAGCCGCTCCAAGGAGCTGGACATGCGCAACCTCCACATCTTGTTAATGATTTGAACAAAATATGTCCACAAGTCCCAGCTGGCAGAGGACAGGTCCCAGGAGATGCATCTCCAAAGCACCATCACAGTTCAACTATAACCCAGAGGATCAGGGAGATAGTAGAGTGGAGCTGGAGTCAGGCCGTGGCTGCTCACCCTGGTTTTACCTCGTACTGCCTGAAAAAAAAGGACCAGCTGCTCCGTCTGCCCAAGCCAAAGTCGCAGCCTGGCTCGGGGCTGTTTGGCTCGATGGTGTGTCTCTGCAGCTGGGAGCTGCTGCATGAAACACAGCGAGCGAGGGAGGTGGTTTGTGCACATAGAGGAATCCCCTCTCCACACAGCGGAGCCCTATTGGGTGATGTTGTCGTGTCGCTGGCTGTCACTTTGGGATGGGAACTTTGGCTCTGGGAGTGATGAAGAGGTGGGGCAAAACAGCTGTCTGGGCAGGAAGAAGGAAGGTGCTCCAGGTTTCTACTGGGCCCATGGAGGAGAGGTGGGGGGGCAGGCACGGAGGCCGGGGCATGGTGTATCCTGGCAAGGAAATTTGGGTTGCTGCAGCTGTTTTCAGAGCAATGGTTGCACCCAGGAGAGTTGGCAGGGCTCAGTTAGCAGCATCAGCCTTGTTTTGTGAAAGAATGAGATGGATCTTAATGACAACAGATGTCCCTGGGCCTGGTTTTGCCTCTCACGTGGCAGACAGCATCATCAGGCCTGTGATATCCCGTGGTTGACCTGGTGGGTGTCAGCACGGGTGTCCTACAGATGGGCATCTCCACTCGAGAGATCCAGGGGCCTCACACATGGGAGGGCTCTTGCCTCAAGACATCAAGCCAAGCTCCAGGTTCCTCTGCTGATTCCTCTGCAGGCTGGGGTCTACTGGGGATTAAAAAAAGAAAAAGAAAAAAAGGAAGAAAATACACCAAATCTCCTTTTTAAATAGTTGAATGCAAATGGCCTGAAGAACAATGGCAGATGAAATAGCATTTGGAGCGGGCTTTAAAGCACTTGGAACGTGGGTAGGATCAAAATCAGGTTAGTCTTTGGAGATACAGACTCTGCTGCTTGCCAGGGTGTTTTTAAGCATGCTTTTGATGTATAGTTCAAACACTAGATTTGTCCTGGCAGACAGAAGCACTCACAAATTCATACGCAGCCGCTCTCTCCTTCCCTCCTCCTCACTGTCCCCCGTCTCATGAGATTATAATTTAGCTTCATTACAGAGGAGTTTTACTTTTATTTAAAAGCTGTCTAAATCCCCCTCCTGGGTCTGTGCATTATGTTGAAATGAGTTTACGAATGCCGATGAAACCTTGCAGGCTCTCACCGCGAGCGTGGCAGCAGAAGAGCTTTGCCCCGCGGGTATGGTGGTGGCACCTCCTCGATTTCTTGGCTTTGTTTAGGGGCGCTGTGGGTGTGTGTGGTGTTAAACCCGCACTGCAAGCTGGAAGAGAAATCTTGCTGGCTCCGGCAGCTGCGCAAGTGGGGCGAGATGGATGTCTGTCCCCTGGAAGATGGCAATTACGGTAACGAGCTTCCCAACATCACCAACGCGCTTACGCAGAGCTCCGGTCACAGCCAAGGTGAGTCTGGGCAGGGAGTGGAAATCCAGCCAATGGCCACAGGGTTTGGAGCTGAGTCAAAACTCACCCTAGAGCTGAGCGACTTCAGTTCACCTGCTGGTGATGCCTCTGAGAGTCCCAGAAATACAAAATATTTCTCTTTACAGCCTCTGGTTTTAGATAGACTTGGAAATGTTTGGCTCTTTACTACATCTTGGGTGAAATTACCTGTATTTTGAGCATCATAGTAGAGGCCATTTTAAAGTAATTTGACCATGAGGGAGTTTACACCACTACGGTCTGTGCAGGTTTGGTTATGGAGTTTTACAGAAAATCGGTGCTGCTTGAATCGAAGCAGAGCTGAGCTCAGAAGCCCTGGTTGTAATGTGAGAGTGAGGAGCTGAAGGTGATGTAGATCCCCTTTCCCAGCCCTTGAGCCTTGCTTATGGGCTTTGATTCAGGTAGTAGGTAAGTCATTAGTCAGGAACGTTAAATGAAGTTCAAGTGCAGAGCACAAATGGAGCACTGTAGTTATGGGGTTGTTCCTGCTAAAATGTTTTCTCAACCCCTGGCAAAGCATTTGACCCCTTTAAATTTGAGCACTTTTCCTCCTTCCTTCTGCCTGAAGTAGACATTAATTGAAAGTTACTGCTCTTACCGTGCCTTCATCTGCTGCACTGGAATTGTTCTTCGGTGTATTAAGTGTGGCCAAAGTGGGGAGAGCGGGCTGGCAACTATGCCACAGAGGAAACTTCACTCTACTAGGTGGGATTAGTCCCTCAACAGTGGTTTGGGAGCATGGCCATCCTGCCAACCCACCGCATCCATGGCCAGGACCGTGTGCCCCAGCTGCCTCCCTGTGCGCATCCTCAGAGAGCAGCTTAATTTAAACCTGGCCTCGCTCCATGTCCTGTGCCAGCCCTGGGACTCCTCTGTAGCGTTCCCAGCTCCACCATGGATTTGGTTTGGCATTCCGGGCAGGTTGCTGTGGCTGAGCAGGTCACATTTTTTAAGATGTGTCAGGAGTTTCCAAAAGGCATGCTGGGGATGTCCCCTTGTTCCCGTGCTCATGCCTCTCTGAGAGGAGACCGAAAGCAGCATGGATCCTGGGGTTAGTGTTGGTGCATATGCAAATACTGCCGCAGATTGTTGCCAGCCTCTTTTATTACTGAAAGGAGAACAGCTGATTCCTGAAACCCTTCCTGATAAAGTGAGCAGGCTGGGTTCTGTACATAGAACACCTGTTTAATTTCTTTCCACCTCAGGGTGCCTGCAGCATTCAGGCTAATTGCTTGTTGCCGTTGTTTCCTGAGTGTGTTTATCCAGCCTTCCTGGATCAGCCTTGAGCAGTGCCTTTTGTTTCCCCTCCTTGAAGGCATTTAACTTGGCCCGTCTTGCAGGTTGCAGGACCTAACATTCAGCCTTTCATCCCCATTGGGGCTTCCCATTTTGCAGCCCGAAGGCTGTGTTTGGCCTTTGTGATCCAGCATGGCTGGAGCGATAGCAGGATTGCTCTGGACAGGCCTTTTGCTCCGAGCAAACCACTTCTCTGATCTGTCTGGGTGGAGTGAAATGCTCATCCAGCATTCAATAGCTTCAGAAACGTCAGTGGAGTTACAGAGCAGCTCCGAAGAGGAGCACAGACATCTGCTGCAGAGCAGCGGTAAGGTTTCAGATGATGCTGTCTCTTCCCTTCCAGCCCTCCGACACAGCCAGAGGAGGCTGCTGGAAGGCAATGGTTCCCCCATCGCCCAGAGACAGTGTGCGGTTCGCTTCCCAGCTTCAGGGGCTGCTGATCTAAGCCGCCGTGGTTCAGTGAAGCCGGGGATTTGTGTCAGGGTGGAAGAGGAAAGCTCGTGGTGCTTGTGGGGCAGGAACGCTGAGAAAGCCCTGTCCTGACCCCTGGCAGCTGCCCAGGGTAGCTGGGCATCACAGGGGTGGGGATGCCATGCCACACTTCAAGCCTCGTGTGTGACAGTGGATTATCGTCAGAAGGCTAATGGTAGGGCGGTCACTGCCTCGTTTCTTTGCTCTCTGGCAAAGGCAGCTGTTCTGGCAAGTTACATGATGATGCTGTCCAAGGAGGCCATCCCATCAGAGGTGAGATGGGCAGCAGAGGTGTCTAAAGGCAATGTGCCTCAGTGCAGGAGCCAGAGTCCCTGTGCTCAGCTTGGAAATGGCTGGGATGGGACACGGTAGGGCTTTGCTGTCATTGTAAAGACATTGCTCTGCCCAGGGAGGTTGCGTCTGGGGGTGGCAACAGGCTGCCACTGCCCCACCAAGGCACTGATAGTTTTTTTCTCTTTGCAGACTCACTGGCCAGGCCCAGACGAACCGTGTTCACCCGGGCGATCGAGGGCTGTGACCTCCACTGGCAGGACAGCCACCTGCAGCGCATCATTAGCAGTGACTTCTATGTGTCTCCCTCCTACCAGCGGGAGGGTGAGAGCCTCCTCTTCAACTCCCAGGGACAGCCGCTATGGCTGGGTGAGCATCCAAACCAGCAGCCCCTTGGGTAGGGCCTGGGTGGGTAGGGTTGCTAGTGGAAAAGAGCCACCCAAGGCATCAAAGAAGCTTTGCTACCCTGGGTCCTTGCAAGCTTCTGCATCCTGGGTTGAAAGTGCCTCCCTGGCCTTTAGCCTGAGAAGTAGGGTGAGCAGAACTTGATGCCTTCCCACACTCCAGTCCACAGTCACAAAATCACAGAATTGTTGAGGCTGGTATAGACCTCTGAGATCAAGTCCAGCCTATGACCCAACACCACAGCACCTACCTAGACAATGTCACTAAGTGCCACATCCAATCTTTCCTTAAACACCTCCAGGGATGGCAACTCCACTACCTCCCTGGGCAGTCCATTCCAGCGCCTAATGACCCTTTCTAAACCTCCCCTGGCACAGCTACAGGCCATGCCCTCTTGTGCTGTCACTAGTTGCCTGGGAGAAGAGCCCGACCCCCACCTGACTACAACTTCCTTTCAGGTAGTTGTAGAGACTGATGAGGTCTCCCCTGAGTCTCCTCTTCTCCAGGCTGAACAACCCCAGTTCCCTCAGCCTCTCCTCATAAGACTTTCCCTCCAGTCCCTTGAACAAATCACTGGATTCATCCTTAGAGTAAACCCTGCATCTTTACAGATATTCCTCTTAAGCAACTTGGATCAAGCTTGCTTTGTCCTCTCATCCTGACAGTGCAGACTCTCACCGTTCCCAGTCCAGGGGAACTGGGCACTTAAAAGTCTCTTGAAAGTTGACTGGGGAGCGCAGCTGTACCTCCTGGATTATTTTATTCCCTGCTTTCACCCTCTCTTTAGTCTTCCCTAAAAGGCAATTAGCAGACAGGACAATTAAGCTTTGTACGAGCCTAGAGGGATATTGGACCAGTCAAGCCCAGTACCTTCCTGTGTTATAGGCCTTTAGTCCATATACATCAAGCTACACAACTTCTCTACTACAAAGTCATGACCCTGGACAGATCTGCAGACCCTCAACAACTACATGTCTGAGATGAGAATGAGTGAGATGAAGGGCTTGGGGGGTGCCTGGTGTGGCTGTCAGCCCTCACACTGACCCCAACGTGGGAGATGCAAGCCCCATCACACCTCCAGCAGGGTGGATGCTTCAACCCTACAGCCCACGATGTGAATGTATGGACATGGAACAGGTCAAAACCCACCATTGCACTGTCGTCCATTCTAGGAGCTGAGGTCTGCTGTCGCCTAGCCAGATGGGAAGAAAATATTTAAAATCATCCAGAGATGTGTTTTCTGGAGCAGCAGGCACTAAGTTGCTATTAAGGTCAGGAGTTAAGTTAAAAAGGGCCTATGTGAAGGCTGCTGGTACACCTCTGTGAGCTTAGCTGGAGCAGGGGAGGACATTTCTACCCTGGGAAGAGTTTTGTGTAGCTGTAGGCAGCAAGTCTTCTCCCTGTGCAGCTGTAGGCAGCAGTGGTGGATTAGTACTGCCATGGACTCCATCTAGCAGAGATGTGGTGGCCACAGTTCCCCTGTCCCTATCATAATCTGGGTTCTTATGAGCCCTTTGGCCAGCTGGTTAGTCCATGTTATTTTTCTGATGTATTTGCTGTGATTTTTGGATTTTGTGCTTTTACTTTCTTGGCACCCCTCAGGAACTCGGTGCTGGGAGAAGGGTGTGATTTGTCAGCAACTTTCAGTGATGAATTCAGCAAGAAGCTGAATATTTCATCCATTTAGCAAATGAATAGAGGGAGCAACAAGAAGCTCTTTTACAGATGTGTTTGTTCTGAAACCTCTTCCTTGTGTATTCCTTGTGAGTGACCTTTGGGACATGGAAACACCATTTGTGGAGGTGGTTGTCTACATTTCCAAAGCTTTCTGAGCTCTTCCAGGAATAGAAATTATTCCTCTACCATAATTTTAGATCTTCTGTGTTTGCCTTTTTTTTTTCCCCTCCCCTTGGCAGGACATTTTGCAAGAAAATGGGATTTTCGCTGCTTGTTATGCGGCATGTCATGTCATCTGCTCCTGCTAATTTCTCACTCAGTCATAATCCTCTCCACAGTTGCTTGTGATTTCAGGTGAGCAATGAGCAGCAAGAGCAGATGAATTCCTAAGCAACTGTGACTCTTGGAGGGGTTTCTGTGCAACTGTTCCTAATAATAAAACACCAGGTAGGAGAGTTGCAGCAGAGATAGGGTTTCTACAGAGCTTGTTCCACAGAGCCACTAAGGAAGCAGTTCAAAACATGACCTCAAATCTGCCAGCGTCCCCAGTGCAGTGCTGGATGCATAGCCTCCCCCCATGTATCATCATCTGTGCCAAGAGAGCAGGGAGAGGTGTTCAACAAGACCACCAAGAAGTGTCTGGGTGCACAGCAATGAGAGAAATCACCACAAGCCAGGCAGATTTTAGGAGAAATGAGTAGTGAGGTTGTAACAACCTGTGTTTGGAGCCGTTGTATTGCAGCAGCGGAGTGTTGGAAATGCTTCCACTAGGTAAGGTTTGTGGAGGTGGGGATTTAGGTGCTGACGTGGCTGCTGTGGGTTGAACGTGGTAGGAGTCCTGTTAGAATTCCTGGTAGGCAACCCTGCCAGAAGCAGGGAGAAAGGGATGAATTCAAGACAGGAAACAGGAGTTTAGTTTAGGACACAGGGAAGATCAGTAGAAGAAAATGCCCTGAAGGCTGATGTCATCAGGTTCTCTCACCTCATCAATACCATCCCATGAATTTCTGTGCTCCTCTGGCTCAGCTATGCCCCTGTGTATGCCTTTGCCTTGCAGAGCATGTCCCGACAGCCTGCGCTCGAGTGGATGCCCTGCGCTCCCATGGCTATCCCAGAGAAGCTCTCCGACTAACTGTTGCCATAATCAACACCTTGCGACTGCAGCAACAAAGGCAGCTGGAAATATATAAGCATCAGAAGAAAGGTATGAGTAGAGCTACGGGAGAAGTGTCTCATGAGGTCTGGCTTGGGTGTCCTAGCTGGTTGAGAAAGTCGTCTCCACCTCAGAGAGTAGTGCTGCCCCATCCAGAGCAGCAGAGATTGACGGTGGGATGCACTGTATGGGATTACTCACACCCTAGAAAGACAGACAGATGCTTCTGATTGTTTCAGCCAAACCTTTGCTGGTACCCATGTGCTAAGGACAGAGGTGCCCACGTGCCATCTTCGGGCTGCTGGAGTAGGGATGTTCTTGTTCCCACTGTTGCTGTGCCTGGTTGCCTGTAAGGATTGCACAGACAAGTGATACCTGCATTAAAGAGGAGCTGCTTATCTGCAGAGCTGCAGTAACTGGCTGTGTGTGCTACCTCCACCTTGCATTTGCTGAGTAAATTGTACCAGGAGGCAAGCCCAGTGTTTCTCCTCTTGCAATTGCAGTTGACAGGAAGCCGGGGTCAGTTATTGCAGTGCTGCTGGTGGTCAGTGACTCCTGGAGCTTGCTAGCTCAGACAGCTTGAAATCATCAAAAGATGGAGCTTTTAAGACTCACTGGGAGCCTTTGTCTTCTCTGGAGAGATTTCTACTTGTGTCTCCAAAGCACTCAGGCTACCATTGCAAACAAGTAGCCTGTGAATCTGGCATTTTGACCGCATCTTGGGACTCTGCAGTCCTTTGTGTCCTGGAACAGAGAGCAAGCTGCTGCATCTTACATGCCCTTAGGGGCACCTTTTTTTGTTGAGCACTTGCTCTCTGTGATGTCTGTGGCAACATGCATGGTGACTGCTCTGAGCTGCTCATTGTCCTCTTGAATATCATGCCAGAATTGGCCCTGGGCGTCCCCATATCGCAGGCCATCGGGTAAGAAAAGGCCTCTGGTCTCAGAAATCGCTCTGGGTGTGGAACCTGTCTTTAAATTCCTCGCTTTTACTATATTCCTGTTCCATTTTTTGCAGAGCTGCTGCAGCGAGGAGCAACAACCATCACCAACTTGGAGGGCTGGGTAGGCCACCCTCTGAACCCCATTGGCTGCCTCTTTCTCACCCTGACCGAAGCTTGTAGATTAGAAGAGGAAAATTGCCTTGAAATTTCAGGTACCAAGTGCTTCTCTTGGCTTCCTTACCAGTGGCTGTGGCTGAACCAAGCCCGGCAGGCGGTCCCTGGGTGCAGGTCTGGGGCGTGGGACTCCTGAATTCTGAATCTCCCCATTCTTTGCCTTTACAGGAGCAGCCAAGGCAAAGCTACAGTGCAGAGGGGAGGAGTTAGTGCCCTAAGTTTTCCCAGCCCCAGGGTTTGCAGCCAGAGAAGAGCAGGAGAGCAACTTGGCAGAGCTGGGCCAAAGCATGCTGGCCCATGGGAAGGCTCTGGTGTCAGCTGTGCCCCCCTTTGCACAGTTCTCAGGTCTCCTGCATCTCCTAGTGAGAGCAGGAAGGAGGACGAAGCCCACAACTCCCATAGGGAGCTTCTATCTGTCACCTCTGGGTGACCGAAGACAGGCAGCAAGAGAAGTGTAGGTCTTGCTTCTGAAGCTGAGATACTTCTGTTCTCTCTGCTGTGGTTCTACCATCTAGGAAGACTCTTCTAACCCTGCTGCATCTCTTCTTCCTTCTTCCAGACACCGGGGACTCCAAACCCCCAGTATATCAACATGTGCCCGTTGCAACCGGCAGCCAAGATAGTGGCGAGTCCTACCTGTCCTTGGCCTTAGAGGTGGCCCTGATGGGGATGGGTCAGCAGAGAGTGATGCCTGAAGGTCTCTATGCCCAGGACAAAGTGTGCCGCAATGAGGAGCAGATCATTGCCCGGTTGCAAGATCTGGAGCTGGACCCGGTGCTGGTGCAGACCCTGCGGAAACAGTGCATCTTGCTGCTGGAAGGTGGGAGCTTGGTTCATCTAGCTGTCTTCTGTGTCCTAGCTGAGTGTTGGTAACATCTCTGGGGTGCCCTTTCCAAGGTTTACACCTGGCTGACCCCATCCTGGCTTCTTCCTCTATGGATATGGTGCTGAATCTGTAGGATGGCTGCTCTGTCCCATCGTCTGGCAACGCAAGGGTTTGTTGACATCCCTGGAGTGAGACCACCTCAGAGTCGTTACAGAGAAGAGTGCTAAGCATGTGGCCTCAGTTTCTGAGGGATTTTGACCTGAAATGTTTTTTAGAAAAGGAAAGAGCAGCCCTTTGCCCTGGCTCAACTTGAATAATGCACCAGGGAGCTGCTGAGCAGGTCCTAAAAGCTCTGGGGTAGTACAAACCCCAGCCGCAGATCCTGTTGTCCTAATTATGACTGACAGGCTCTGCTTCTTTCTAGGTGGTCCCTTCAGCGGCTTGGGAGAAGTCATCCACCGTGAGAGCGTCCCCATGCACACCTTTGCCAAATACCTGTTCTCTGCCCTGCTGCCCCACGATGCAGACCTGGCATACAAGCTGGCTTTGCGGGCCATGAGGTTGGTGCATGTCTTATTTCTTCTCTGCTCTCTCTCTTGTCTCCCTCCTCTACTCCCCTGGGAAGCTGGAATGCTTTGCAACCATATAGCAGGGAAGGGAGTAGAGACAGGCTTGGAGCTTTTCATCCCTGAGATATCCTGTGCAGCATGTAGGGCTGCTTGGGCACGAAGCAGCAATGTAAAGAGATGCCTGCTCCCTTTAGGAAATTCCTATTTTTCATGCCTGATCCGCAGGGATTTGCATGAGCCTAATAATGTCTGCTGGTCCCCAGGCTGGACTGCCACCTGCCTGTCCTGGTGACTGGTGTCCTCCACTTGAACGGGTCCCAGGAAGGCATGATGCTTTCTGTCTGCCAGGCCTCAGGAACTTTTCAGCCCTCCCTGCCTGCAGGAAGGGCTCTTATCCTGACACAGACAGGCAGATGATTTGTCCCAGGCTACAGGATGTTGCAGAGCTGGGTGGAGAGCAGAGTCACACTCTGATCTCCATTAAAGTCCATCCCTGGGACTTTGGACAGGGCCGATGCTGAGATCTGTCCCATCTCCCTCCCTGATGGATAACAGACCTCAGACGTCAGTCCACGTCCTGCAGTTTTTTGTCAGAGACTGGATGGGACCTGAAAGGGCTGGAATTTCCCAAATGCTCGAAGGACTGCAACCTTCAACCCCGGAGCATCACAGTGCCCTCTCCCTCTCACATCACCTTTCTTGCAGCATATCCTCAGAGAAATGAGCCATCTCTCCCCAACACCAAGGGAGATTTTGAAATTCCCTCTGTCCTGGGAAGAGCTGCTCAGGACAGCCCAACCTAAAAGAACAGCCAGGGGCCTCTGCCATGCGTGAGGACACCATGCCCTACTAGACCAAAGAGGTTGCATGTTGCTCCCTCACCATCTGTTAGTGCCTGTTCCCTTCTCCCAGCTGGGACCCCCTGTGTCAAGGTGTCTCTGACCTGGGCTGGGAAGGTTGAGTACCCCAAGCCTGCAAGTGAGGAGAGCAGGGACAGTTGGATGCTCTCTGTGTCTGGAGGGGACAGTTTTTCCCTCCTGCGTGCCTCATTTGGCCATCGAGTTAGTGACATCAGCACCAGCTCAGGGATTTAAGAGTCTACATGGTTTTTTCGCTGTATTGGGCTTGGCTGAGATGGAGTTAATGTTCCCTGTAGCAGTTCTTATGGTGCTGTGCGTTATATTGGGAGGTAGATAAGATGCCCGTGTTGTGGCTGCTGCTGAGCAGCGCTCGCATGGCACCAAGGCTGTCTCTGACATCTTCCCTGCCCAGTGAGATGGGGTGGGCAAGATCTTGGGAGGGGACACAGTCAGGACAGCTGACCCAAACTGAACAAAGAGATATTCTACACCGTATGATGTCAGCTCAAGTATAAAAGGGAGAGAAAGGAGGAGGAGGATGGGGGCATCCATTTGTGAAGACGCTTGTCCTCCGAGCAACCGCTACGCGTACCAGAGCCCTGCTTCTTGGGAAAGGCCAGACATCACCTGCTGATGGGAAGTAGAGAATAAAATCTTGTTTTGCTTTGCTTTGCGTGCGCGGCCTTGCTTTTCTGTTTTTTCCATTTTTTCCTGCCTTTATCGTAACCCATGGGCTCTTCCCGTCTTATTCTCTCCCCACTTGTCGTGCTGAGGGAAGTAGAAGGAACTGATCGAGTGACTTGGTGGATACCTGGCATTTGGCCAAGGTCAGCCCATCACAGTCACCATGTCTGGTGACATGTACGTCTTGCTCCTCTTCCTTAGACTTTCTTCTCCCCCGGGTTTTCCAGGTTTTAAGATATCCCCACAAAAGCAGGTAACCCAAACCGGCTGTGGAGGCCCTGGGGAAATGTGCTGCTGCTTCTGATCACAACCAGGCGTTTTAAGAAGAACCAGATGATAAAGCCAGGAGTTCTGCCGGGTGCTCTGACATGAAAGGAGTGGGGATGGAGGAGAGATTTTGCCTTTTTTTTTTCTTTTTTTTTTTTCTCTCTTTTTCCTGAGGCTTGTACTTTTCCTTAAAAGTTTATAAATCACTTCACGGATCATTCTCCTCCTTTCAAGTTGGTCTCAGATTGGTCCCTGTGCCCATGTGTTGAGCACCAGCCTCAGGAGCCCCCACAAGTGCATGGCAGCAGGATGCTTTCAAAGGCAGTGCTGCAGGCAGCTGCTGCCTGCAGGCAGCTCCTGCCTCACCTCACCAGCTCCTGGGGCAGAGGGGGTGAAGCCGATGTTAGGCTGGGGTCTGATGTTACCTCCTCCCGTTTGCCCTTCAGGTTGCCTGTCCTGGAGACCACAGCACCGTCCGGCGATGTGACTCACCCCCACCACCTGGTCTCAGTGGTCCCCAGCAGATACCCACGCTGGTTCACCCTGGGGCACCTGGAGTCTCAGCAGTGTGAGCTGGCCTCCACCATGCTCACGGCAGCCAAAGGTTGGTGAAGGCCAGCTCTGGGACAGGGGTGATGGGACAATGCTGCACAAAAACGTTGAGGGATTTTCCTGGACAAAAGAGGGAGTACTGTTTATGCTTCTTCCAGCACTGGCAGAGACTGGCTGGGTGCCCCACTGGCAGCCCACCATGGGCAGAGCATGACAAGCTGGCCTCAGAGCAGCCCACCAGAGGTCCCACCTGGGATCTCCAGGGCTCTTGTCCCAAAGGGTGCCAAGGCTTGTGGTTCAGCAGGGCAGGACAGAAGAATCCCAGGAGGAGCAGGAAACCCCATAGGGATGCCAACCAGAGTGCTGCAGATCCTGAGTAGTGCCTCTGGGTGATGCGGGACCGTGCTTGCCCTGCAGCATGGTCAGCTGCCAGGTCAGCTAGCCCTGCCAGGTGTGTTGTGGGTTCACGTCACGGTTTAGTAAGAAGCTGCTTCTCCTTTACCTCCGCTTTGTCTCTTCCTACCCTGAGGTAATGGTCTTGCACAGGCTGTAGGAGGGAAGAGACCTCCCTGTGCACCAAACCACTTGTGGCTTTTGGCAGGGCTGGAGATGGGGACAGCTGTGCTGAGGTGGGACACCGGGGTCCCAGCTGTGGGGTCTTGTGAAACATCTCCTCTCTGGCCTCTTCAGTTCCTGCCCAGACACAGTGATGAAGGAGAGCACAGGCTTTTCATTAAACATCGCTTTGTCCAGAACCCAACCCCACCAGGACAGCGAGGGCCAGTGAGCCGAGCCGAGCAGTTAGTGCTGCCTGCTGCTGTCCCTCGCAGTCTGTGGCAGCCTCCAGTCCCCGGTGCTGCCAGCCTGACAGGGAAGGTGATGCTTTGCCAGCAAGGTGGAAGGTAAATGATCTCTCAAAGTTCCAACCTCGCTGCCTCGACAGTGTCATCTCTCCTTCCAGCCCTTCTCCTCTTGGCTGCTTTTCCAGGACTGATGGTGTCCTGCTCCTGCCTTGCAGTGCCCCGATGGAGAGCTGGTATCTGTTTTATCCTTAGTTTCCTCTTCCTTCCAGCCCTTAATGGAGATGAGGCTTTTATGCTGGGGGTTTAGGACCATTGGACGATGTATGTTTTTCCCACTGTCCCCTTCCCTACGTGTTCCCCTGCTGCAGCATGTCCTGGTGTGATCCTGCGTCCTCACAGCCTCTCTTGCCTGTGCCCTCACGAGCGGTTTTAAGGAGAGTTGGATTTTGGTGGCGGTGCAGGAGGCGGCTGTGGGTGGCAGGTGATATCTTTAGCTATTAGTCACCGGAGATGTGTCTGTGTGCCCAAGTGCAGCACTAGGTTTTTCACACTGCCGTGCAGTACTTGGTTTTCTTTGCGTGAGGTTCATTTGGTCCGTTAACAACTACTGGAGTAGAAACACTAATCTGGAACAAAGCAGAGAGACCTGATGTAGCACATTGGCATCGCTGGTCTGCACCCACACCAAAGATCCCTCTCCCCACCCTGTGTTCCACAGGGGCTGTCAGGAGGATTTCCCAAGCCAGATGCAAGATCATGATGCTATTATGCCTTGATGAGTCCCTCTTCCAAGATCCTGCCGCATCTCCCAATGCCATCACATACCCTTCTAGCACCCATGGCCTCCTGTGGCAGGAGACGCACAGCATCACTGTGTGTTGTGCCAGGAACCCCCTCTTTGGGGGTAACTCAGCTTGTCTCAGTTTTGAGAGCTGCATGCTTCACCTGGGACATCCAGGACCAAGCTGCCTTGAGTTTAGGTGACCCTGGCCCAGCCTTTGCTAGCCTTGCAGACTTACTGGGCAAGACAGCACGTGTGCAGCAAACAACTCATCATCTTTTTAATGATCCTAAATGAAAACTGACCTTTCTTGCAGCTGTTCAGCACTGGGCATCTCCCCAGACCCCTCCTTTGTTGCAAAGAGTCTGCATTATAGCTGTCAAACTTGAGCCCAGAGTAGAACATCCAGGTGCCTGGAGATGTCTGCTAATGCTCCAGGGTGTGTCTGAGTTCACTCAGGGTTGTTTGTCCTCGGCATGAGAGGATGATCTTGAGTGAGGATGTGTGCCGTAGAATGTGTCGCCTCCTGGGGAGGACATCCCATTTTGCTGTTGGACTGCAGGCTGTGATCCAACGTCCCTGTGTGTCCCTCCACCTGCGTGTCCAGAGGGGCTGACCATGCTGAAGGGGCTTTTCACCACCCAGTGCAGAGAGGAGATGGGTCTCAAAGGCAAGGATGGGGGGAGGCTGAGTCATCTGACTGTTCTTGCCTGCACCCAGGGGATATGCTGCGCCTGCGTACAGTGCTGGAGGCCATCCAGAAGAACATCCATTCCTCCTCCTTGATCTTCAAGCTGGCCCAGGATGCATTCAAGATTGCCACGCCAGCTGACAGCAACTCAGACACGACGCTGCTCAATGTGGCGCTGGAGCTGGGGCTCCAGGTATGGGATGGTGCTGGGGTTGCTGGTGGCCCTTCTCCCCCACGCACTGCGGCAGCGACACTGGTGATGGTCTTCCACCAAGCAGGTGGACCCCATGGAAGGAGTAAATTAATCCTTGCATGGCCCTGAGCAGGGGAACTCAGCCCTGGGAGGCCCCTGTGCCCTCTGTGGTTTGGGTGGAGGCAAGGTGACGCTGGGGATCCAGTAGCCGGCTGGGCCAGAGGAATTTTTGGGGAGCACCGCTGTGCTGTTGGGTGGCCTCGTTGGAGCCCTGTGGGACAGCCGGTCACCCTGAGTTTCCCTTGCAGGTGATGCGCATGACCCTGTCCACCCTCAACTGGCGGCGGCGGGAGATGGTGAGGTGGCTGGTGACATGCGCTACCGAAGTGGGTGAGTGGCTCACCGTGATGTGGGCTCTGGCCTGCATGTGGTGGGAGTGGGGTGGGCACAGAGATCCTAGGATCATTCATAGCCCCGGGGACAGGAGTTCTTCTGGGTCTAGATAACTGAATGCACCTCAGAGTGCCAGCTGTCAGGGCTGGGGCCACAGCAGTGGCCAGGTTTGAGACTGGGACAGGTCTCCTGTACCTGGGCCAGGCCAACAGTATGCACTGTGCCCTGCAGCTTGGCAGTGCAGAGGAGTCTCTGCCTGTCCTCCTCTGCCCTGTCCCTGTTGAGACAGAGGCTGCAGCTCAGCACTGCTGCGAGCTGGCTTTGCCCCAGCTCCAGGCACCTGGGGACTCGAAGCAGCCCCGTGATCTGAGCTAGGCTCCAGGGCTGTGCTGTGACCCTAGTGTTTTCTTGCAGGGGTGAGGGCCTTGGTGAGCATCCTGCAGAGCTGGTACTCGCTGTTCACTCCCACGGAAGCCACCAGCATCGTGGCAGCCACGGTGATGTCCCACAACACCATCCTGCGCCTGAGCCTGGACTACCCACAGCGGGAAGAGCTGGCCAGTTGCGCCCGCACTCTGGCCCTGCAGTGCGCCATGAAGGACCCGCAGAACTGCGCCTTGTCTGCCCTGACCCTCTGCGAGAAGGACCACATTGCCTTCGAGACCGCCTACCAGATCGTCATCGATGCCGCCTCCACTGGCATGACCTACACCCAGCTGTTCACCATCGCTCGTTACATGGAGCACCGGGGCTACCCGCTCCGGGCATTCAAACTGGCCTCATTGGCCATGACGCATCTCAACCTGGCCTACAACCAGGACACGCACCCAGCCATCAATGACGTGCTCTGGGCCTGCGCCTTGAGCCACTCTCTGGGCAAAAACGAGCTGGCGGCCATCATCCCACTGGTGGTGAAGAGTGTGCACTGTGCCACGGTGCTCTCGGACATCCTTCGCCGCTGCACCATGACGGCCCCAGGGCTGGCCGGCATCCCCGGCCGCAGGAACTCGGGGAAGCTGATGTCCACCGACAAAGCCCCTCTGCGGCAGCTGCTGGATGCGACGATAAGCGCCTACATCAACACCACCCACTCCCGGCTCACCCACATCAGCCCGCGGCATTACGGGGAGTTCATCGAGTTTCTCAGCAAGGCCAGGGAGACCTTCCTCCTGGCGCAGGACGGGCACATACAGTTCGCCCAGTTCATTGACAATCTCAAACAAATCTACAAAGGCAAGAAAAAACTGATGCTGCTGGTGCGAGAACGGTTTGGGTGAGCCCGGGCCCCTACCACGCTCACTGGCAGGGTCTGGCCGCAGCACGGGGACTCGGGAGAGAAGAAGGAAGGAAAGCGGAGATCACCTTCTCCCCCATCGGCAGAGGCTGCTCTGTTCTGGTCTTCTGTTTCTTTTTTTGTTTTATTTTCTTTCCTTTTTCTTTTTTTTTTTCTTTTTCTTTTCTCTTTCTTGGATTTAACCATTTCACACACTGAGAGGATCCAGAGATTCCTTGGGCACAAACCAAAAGGCAACCACGGGGAAAAAGGATGGTTCGCTCAGCCCCCTGCCCTCCCTTGCCAATACCAAAAGCTAACCTGGAAATCTAATACCTCTTTCCTGAAGGAAGCGGTCGCTGGAGGGATCCGAAAGTTGCAAAGTGCAAAAACCTTTAAAATTACGTGGGTAATTTAAAAAAAAAAAAAAAAAAAAGAGGAAAAAAAAAAGGAAAAAAAACCACAAACAAAACAACAAAGAAAGAGCAAGCAAAGAAACCCGCGTCACTAAAACCTCATGCGTCACCAAAAGCAATGGCTTTGCAGAGCGCTTCTCCCGCCCGCCCGAGACATGCAAACTCCTCTATTTGTGAAGATACTTCAATAAAAACAAGTAAAAGTAACTGTTCTCAGGGATTGCTTACTAAAAGTAACACAAAAAAAAAAAAAAGCATTTATGATACTGTAAATACTATAGTATATGTGTCAATTATTAAATTGTAAAGTTATAATTATTTATAATTCTGTCTTTTATTTGGGGGATACTTGAAATTGTTGTGGGCTGGGGCGATTATTTTTGTTATTGCTATTATTATTATTATAACTATTATTTAAAAAAAACACACAAAACAAAACCGCAGACAAAAAGAGGAGGAGGCACACGAACATTTCTCAGGTTCCCACGGCATTGTTGGCAGCGAGAAGAAGGGTGTGGGGGGAGGCGAACGTCCACTCAACTCGCAGCTCTGGGATGGACGGACAGACGGACGAACAGAGGAGCGGCAGCCCGGCTTGAGGACAGCAAAGGAAGGGACTTGGGGCGAAGGCTCGCTCGGACGCATGGATGCTGGCACTGGAGGACAGGAGCCCATCGCCTCGTAGGCGGCCGTCTCCCGGCGGGTGCAGGGGCGCGAGGTGCCTGGGCGGGCGGGCACCAGGGCTGCCCAGCTCCTGGGGAGGGAGCGGGGGCAGGCGCAGCCACCTCCCAGCGCCCTTCTGCTTCCCGGCTCCATGGTGCGGCCGGTGCTCAGCCCTTCCCGGCTGCACCCCGTGCCGGGGGCAGACTCTCCAAGCCCGGGTCGGCAGCTTTTTGGTTTTTGGTTCATTTCTTTGCCAGCGGGTCGGGAGGGCTGTTCTAGACGGTGACTTGTAGTTAGAGAACGTGGGCTAGTTATCTGCTGTCTGGTTTGACTTTTAATTTTTTGGCAAGTGACTTGTGTCCGCACTCCGGCCAGGAAACCAATTGTACTCGGTCTCTGTCGCCACTGAAATAGCAGTCTTCAACCAGTCTGTTTCTCTCTTTTTTCCTTCTTTTTTTTTTTCTTTTTTTTGTTCATTTGGTTTTGTTTTTTTTTTTTGCGTGTGTGTGTGTATGTGTGTGTGCGACCTCTTCATCTGATGTTTAATAATAAAAGGGATGAACGTTACCACCTGTATCTCTACTGCCTTTCTCTGAAGCCGGAGGGGTCACCACACTTTTGGGCAGGCTAGCCTCATGGGCGACAAGGGGCAGAGCCCAGGCCAGGAGGCAGCATTGCAGCCCCTGTGGTACTCGGCTCTGCACCCCAAGGAGGGGTGATGGAGCGGTGGCAAGCAGCAGGTGCAACTCCCTGCCATGCTCGGTGGCAGCAGGTACCTGCCCACCCTGGTAGCAGTGCCCTGTCCATGCTGGCTACAGCAGTGTTGCACCCATGTCTTGATCCTTCCTCCAGCCAGCCTGAACCACAGTGCATGTGCTGCAGTGTGGGATGGGGTGGCACAGAGTCACAAGCCAGGGTTCCTCTGGGCTGCTTTCTGCAGGGTTTGCTCAAACCCAGGCAGACACCCCAAGGACAAGAGGAGATGGGGAGGTGTGCAGGGGGGAGAGATCTCCAGGACCAATAGGATGGTCCCAAAGAGACTCTGGGAGCTGGAGGAGGCGATGGTGGTGCTAAGGCCATGGTGTCTCTACTGCTTTCCCCGCCAGTGTGGCGGGGTGCTGCAGGTCTGGAGGGCTCCTGCTACGTGGCCTTTCCCCGAGGTGAGTCCTGCTGGGTGTCCCACTCGGGGATCCCCTGGGTTGATGTTATGTTGTCTGTTCCCACTTGAGCAGGACTGTGGGTCAGGCCGAGTCCTTGGCAGCAGGGGTCTTTGACCCCGTCAGCCTCAGGCAGTCCCCCTCCTCTAGCAGGGCTCAGCACGTCCCTAGTGCCAGGAGGTGCTCATTGTGTCTGGATTCACATCCTCTCTAGCAAGCCCTTGGCACAGTCCTGTGCAGCCTGGCAGCGAGAGGCCTCCCCCCACACTTGGCTGGGATCCCCATTTCCCCATTCTGACCTGCAGGACAGGGCTCAGGGGCTCCCCCTGACCTCACATGCCCCACTGCTAGGCTTCCATCACTGCCCATCTCCTTCAGGACCATCCAGTTCCCCGCCCCTCCAGCCAGAGCCACACGGCTGCTGTGGAGAAGGTGCTGGTTTAATGCTGCAGCCCAGCCTGGAGTGAGCCCTGTGACAACACGCTACTTCGGGTGACTGTGCCCAAACCGGAATCCTGTCCCTGAGTCTCCATGCTTAGCTGTGCTTGTTGATATGGCGGGAATGAGCGTGCACGGCCTCCACGAAGGCACCTACGTGCTCAGGGCTCATGTCGGGGTAGAGGCCGTGACCCAGGTTGGCGATGTAGCGTTGGGTCCCGAAACCCTCCAGCATCTTCTTCACCAGCTCCCCGATCTTCTCCTGTAGGCACAGTGGGAAAACACGTCAGCCTCATCTGGCCCAGGGAACTCCAACCCCACCAGTCCCCAGCCAGCCTGTGGGACTGCTGGGAGACGAGCTAGCACTGCAGGTGGGGAAACTGAGGCAGGAGGCCTTTAACACAGGCTGTTGCTGGCAACGGCCGCGGCTCACCTTGGGTGCATAGAGAGCACAGGGATCCAGGTTCCCTTGCAGGGTGACATCTTTCCCTGCCTGTGCACTGCAGTAGGGAGGAAGCAGGTGGGTTGTGTGTGGTACAAATGCTGGGGCAGCTGGGTGCCTGTAGCCCCCATCAGAGATACATGGGACCCCTCAGTTTAGCTGTGAGATCCATGCAGCAAGGGACCCCAACTATGCCCACCTCTGCAGCAGAAATCTCCGGGCCCGGGATGGCACAGAGCAGAGGTCAGGGTACCCGGCCCGGGGCGCTGCCCAGGCGCTTGAGGGCTCTGCCAGACTCTTACCGAGCTTCCTGGGGCCGGATGGTCCAGTCAAGACCGACCACTTCGTAACCAGCGCGGGCCAGGTCGCGCAGCGCATAGTGTGCGTCCTTTGCAAAGATGATCTGGGGAGGAATGAGATGGGTAATGACTCCACTATAGGTCAGGCCCCTCTCCAGGCACTAGACTCGGGGAGGCAGGTACCCCTGTCCAGCAGCCCCCAGATGTCAAGGACAATCCAGGCAGCCCTCACTCACCATGGGCACCAGGGGTAGTGCCTCCTCCTTCAGCTTGCTCTTGACAGTCTGGGCAATGTCTCGGATGTAAGGCAGGGCAAAGTCCTCAAACTGCTCCGGGCCCAGGTGCCCAGCATGGGACTCAAATAGCTGAAGCGCCTGCCAGAGACACAGAGCTGCATCTTAGTCCCTCGTCCCCCTCCCAGGAACTGAAGCCTTTCTCCTCCCTGTCCCCAATATCTGCCTTCCTGCCTGGCCCTGTCCCCATGCCCCAGGACACACCTGCGCTCCAGCAGCCACCTGCCCCACCAGATAGTCAGTGATGACATCGGCCAGCAGCCGCAGCAGTCGATGGCTTGCCTCAGGGTGACGGTAGAGCCAGCTCTTGGCCTTGGCCATTGTAGTGGAGCCGCCGCCTTCAATCATGTAGGACATGAGCGTCCACTGTGGGAAGGAGAGGAGCGGAGTGAGGAGAGTGATGGAGACAGAAGATGCCAGGGGCCAGTGCTGAAGGTAGGACCTGTGAGCATCCCCACAGTCTGGGGCACAGCTGCTGCTCCTGCACTGAACGTCCCCCACCTATACACCCCTACAGCACCAGCAGCTCGGGGGGCATCACGACTGGTGTCATCCCAGAAAAAAGAGCCAAGACACCCATCTGAGAAGCCCACGTGGAGGAGCCACATCACTTACAGGTGCCCCAGAGAAACCAATCAGGGGCACCCTGCCCTCCAGGCTGTGTCGTGTCAGCGTGATGGCCTGGAAGACGTAACCCAGCTCCGCGGTCACGTCCACCTTCTGTCGCAGTTTCAGCAGATCCTCCACCTCCTTCAGAGGCTCTGTGAATGTGGGTCCTTTGCCAGGGACCATGACAACCTCCATGCCCAGTGCCTGGGAACAGGAAAGAATGGAAGAAGCAGGAATGGGGTTGGCCCTGAACCCAGCCGCATTCCCAGCTGCTGTTTCCCACCACTGGCCATGGCTCTCACCTGGGGCACTACCAAGATGTCAGAGAAGATGATGGCAGCATCCAGAGGGAATCGTCTGAGTGGCTGCAGAGGGGAAGAGTCAGCATCAGTGAGAGGCTGGGACCACCTCTCCACTGAGGATCTGGACAAGCACACGGGGCAGTGGGGCCTCCAAGGGCTGCACAACTTATTGGGGCCACCCAGAGGTGGCCAGACCCAAGGTTTTTCCCTGTTCCCATCTGGGCAGGTAGAAGGGACACACAGACACCCTGGGGGGATGCTCACTTGCAGCGTCAGCTCACAGCACAATTTGGGGCTCCGGCAAGTGGCGAAGAAATCCTGTGCCGCCCGGGTCTCACGAAACTCTGCAAGGCATCAGCATGAGAGTTACAGCGTGCACGCCAGGCCCTCCTCACCTTGCCCCCTGCACACCTCCACCTGCTCACCGGGCAGGTAGCGCCCCGCCTGCCGCATGCACCACACCGGGGTGTGCTCCGTCTCCTCCCCGCGCGCCGCTCGAAGGAACGTGTCGTTCTTCAGCTTGGGGAAACCCTTGGGGCTGCGGAGGAAAGAGCAGATAGCAGCTGTCATGCACGAGGGGTCTGGCCGCCCTGCCAGATCCCCACGCCTGGGGGCGGGGAGTGCCAGGGCCAGTGGTTCATCCCCACTCCCGTCTGGTGACCACAGGAAAGCTCTCGCACCCAGCTGTGACAAAAGTGACAAATGCTCCCCCATCAGGGTCCGAGGCCTCTTCCTGCACAGGATCCTCCCCAGGGAGAGGCCATGGCCGGCCCAGGACCGCACGAGATTAAGTTATCGAGGCCAGCAGCTGCTCCTGCCCAGAGAGACTGGGGGCCAGCAGGGCACGGAGGCAGCCCTGCCACTGGCGTCCCCGGTCCCTATCTGTGCCGTGCAGCCCCAGGAGGCCCAGGCACCGGCCGAGGTGACAGCCACGCGTCTCCAACCTCCTCCCGCCATGGTGCCATCGCCGAGGGGCTGCTGGAGGCCAGCCTGCCCCAGGAATGAGGACCCTGGGTGGATGGACAGCACTATCCTGCTGTGCTGGGCGGGGGCCAGGGGGACAAAGTCCCCAAAACTTCCAGTGTACGACAAAATGGCCTTGCCGATCCATCCTAGTGCAGGATCAGTATTTCCAGCGTCTCAGCAGTGCAGGATCAGCCCTCCGCAGCACCTCACCAGTGTCCCCAGCGCAGGACCTTGATGCCACTCAGTACTGTATCCCCAGGGCCACACCAGTGACCCCAGTAGGGCAGCTTAGTGCCAGAGCGCTGTCTCCAGGGCCACACCAGTATTCCCATTGCCAGAACGCCAGCCCCAGGGCCAGTGCGTGCCCCCGCCCCCACCTCGCAGGTCTGCACCCACTCCGTTCCGCCGCCTTTCCCGGCCGTGGTTACTCACAGGAGCCGCTCGCTACCCTCCATCCTCCTGGGTCGCTGCCGGGCCCCTCCGTTGCCTGCTGGCACTGCTCGCTTCGCCCCACCCCGTCCTGNCCGGCGAGGAGTACTGCAACGGCGCCGGGCTCTGGGTCAAGCTCAGCAAGGTAACGGCGTGGGGGGCTGGGAGGCCGGGAACCGCGGCCTGCGCTGCCCGTGGAGGGGCCTGTGCGCCCCTGACGGGATCCGCCGGTCCCCCGTAGGAGCAGCTGGAGGAGTACCGGAGCGGCTGCGAGCTGGAGGAGGGCTGGGGGCTGGTGTGCAAACACGCCGACGGCGGGGACCGGCTAGTGCCGGTGGAGTCCACGGAGCGGATCCAGCGGCAGCAGCAGCTCTTCGGGATTGACTACAAACCGGTGATCAGGTGCGGGGCTGCCGCGCTCTCGCTCCCCGTCGCCGTCCCCGGCTCCCTCGTGCACATGAGAGAACAGGGAGGTACTCACCCCCATTCCCTCAGGCCCAACTACGTGGAGTCTCGGTGTGCTGCCCCTCAGCCCTTCCTGCCTGGGACTGAGGAGCCTTAACCTGCTCGACCGCTTCTTCCATGGAAGTGGGGCGACTGGGATGCCAGATGTGACGTTAGTTGGGTTTGGCTTGATCACTGTGCTTGTCACCTGCCTAGCGGGTTGTGGGCTGGAAGAAGTAGAGATGTCTGGAAAGGGAAGGGCTGGGGGTGAGTCTGGATGTGATGAAGGGTGCAGTCTAGTGGGGCTTTAAACCTAAATCTTCTGGCTGCCCCTTGACCGCCAGCTCCTTCTTTCCCCAGGGATTTTCTCACTTCCCCCATTCTCTGGCTTGTTTCAGATGGGAGCAGGTGGTGGATCTGACGTACTCCCTGCGCCTCGGAGCAAAGCCCAAGCCCATGGAGCAGGATGAGGCTGCAGTAGAGAAGCTTCGGTATGAGCTGTTTTCCAGCTTCTGCTGTGGTTGGGTGCAAGCCACTGTTTCCCCCTGGCTGCTCAGACAGCTGTCTCCTGCAGGCCAGGGGGGAGAGGGGGGAAGACAGGCAGCGGAGAACAGCTCTGCTTGGCACAGGCTTGTCCTAGATAAGCCTGTACAAAGCAGAAAACAGGACAAGACCAAGGCAAGCAGGATATGGACTTGCCTTCCCTGACCTATTAGCCAGACTGCTCCGGCTCTCCAGACTCATTGATCCCTTTTCTCTGGTAGGTTTGTGCCCCCAACGTGGACTTACGAATGTGATGAAGACCTGGTGCATTTCCTGTATGATCACATTGGGAAGGAGGATGAAAACTTGGGCAGTGTCAAGCAGTATGTGGACAGCATCGATGTCTCGTCCTACACAGTGAGTTACAGGGACAAGGCTGCATCAGGACCACTATGCCATGGGTTTGAGGAGTATGGGTGGTGCTTGGTATGCTGCACTGGGCTGGGGTGTGTTTGAGAACGTGAGAGAGAAGCCTGGAGAGTGTCATATAATGTATTGTGTAATGTGGCCCCTGGAGGGGCTGTGGTTTGAGAATCGTATGCTAATATTAGCTGCTAAGCTGATTTTAGAGAGGGTTTGATATTCTATGCTGTGTGTGTGACCACAGAGCACCTCTCAGAGTCAGCCCCAATGTCTTGTGCGCTCTGTACTCCCTGTGTTTACCCACAGCCCAGCAAAGGAAATGGGCCAGTTTGATGCTCTCTGGATCCAAGATTCGTGACAGGAGTAACCACTAAGGGGAAGTTAATCCTACCACCATCTGATCTTCCTTTCATTCACTGTCCTCATCCAGGAGGACTTCAACGTGTCATGCTTGACTGACAGCCACGCCGACACGTACTGGGAGAGTGATGGGTCCCAGGGCCAGCACTGGGTGCGGCTCAACATGAAAAAAGGCACCATTGTGAAGTAAGTTACCTCTCCTCTGCACGCTGTCTCGCAGCTGGGTGAGCCCTGCAGCCCCTGCTCACTGCATGAGCCCATCATGGCCCACATTTGCCCTCTGCTCCCTGCCTCCCAGCCCTCCCTCTGCCTGTGGGCTTGAAGGAGTCTTAGCTTTGTCGCAGGTACCCAGGGATCCCAGCACCAGTTGCGTGTGCTTGATAACAAATATGACCAGGCAGTGAGGGGGAACAGCAATGGGTGTTCAGGTGTGGTTACCTTCTCCTCATTTCGTACTTCCCTTTGCAGGAAGCTCCTACTGACAGTGGATACCACCGATGAGAACTTCATGCCCAAGCGGGTCGCAGTGTATGGGGGTGAGGGAGACAATCTGAAGAAATTGAACGACGTCGGCATTGATGAGTGAGTGGCTGGAGGTGGAGAGGGTAGGGTAGCCCTCGCAGAGACTGGGGGTGCTGGACACCCCAGCCCTAAGCAGTCATGCCAGCACCAGCCTGTCGTAAGAGGCCCAGGGCCCTGAGATGGGCCTTTTCCATCTCTGAGCTGTGGGTTCACTGCCTATGATAGCAGATGGCACAATCGTCAGGGCTCCCCTAATCCAAATGTGGCATCCGTTTGGATCATGTCGCCTGGACCTGAGGCACCAGCAGGTTCAGGCATCCAGCGTAGGCCGTGTTGTAGGCAGCCGGGTCTGGGTTCCTGCCATAGGCTCCTGTTTCAACAGACAGTAACCCCGTTTGCTTACAAGCGGCTGAGAACGGCTCTGCAGCCCTTGCCTGTGCTGTGTTTGCAGGAGCTACATAGGGGATGTGTGCGTCCTCGAGGACATGACAACACACCTGCCTGTCATCGAGATCCGGATTGTGGAGTGCAGAGGTAGGGCTGGGTTTTATGGCAACATCTGATGCACCAGTAACATACTGTACACCAAGAATTTGTTCCTTTGGCCTGTACTTTGTGGCCCTCTGGGCTGTTTCAGATGAGATGCAGAAGATCTACGGGAACCTCCAGGGGGACCTGGAGGTTTGCAAGCTCTCAGTTTTCATCCCGTCTTTTTCTGCCTTGAGTTATTTTTATTAATATTTTTCCTTCTGTAAATGCCCCACTGCTTCTTCACAGAGGTATTTCGGGCTTTCAGTGCCCAGCCCCAGAGCTGGTGGAACTGGTCACATTCCTAGTGCTTTCACTTATATACCTCCCACGCTGGAAGGCTTACTTTCTCATGTTCTTAGTGTGTCACCCGTGGTCTTCCTCGGCAGATGATGGGATTGATGTTCGCCTCCGAGGCATCAAAATCAAATCCTCCCGACAGAGGGACTTGGGGCTCAGCGCTGACATGTTCCAGCTGCCCAATTTAGTGCGCTACCCTCGCCTGGAAGGGACAGACCCTGACCTGCTGTACCGACGAGCCGTGCTCATTCAAAGGTGCTGTATGGAGTGGGGCAGACAAGTTGAGTGGTGTTGCCTGCAGGGATTGGTGCCATCTCCTCCATGAGTATGGCTGGAAGCTGTAAAGCTGCGTGTCTCCCCCTGGGACAGGCATCCTGGATCCTTGAGAAAATAGCAGAGTCATTTGGGAACCAAGTTGTCCCTCTGGAGTAACTCCACTGCACTTTCAGAGGAGTGTTGCAGCTCAAGTTCAGCGTCTTGGGTGTTGCAAGCACATCATATCCATGTGGTGTGGGGGGCAGGTGAATGCAGAGTCCCTTGCAAGGGATGCAAGGTCCTTGAAGTGCCCAAGGAGTGGAAATTTCACACCAAAAGTTCTGTGATGTAAAAGATCATGCTGGGTTGGATTTGGATCAGTTGTTACTTTCCTGCTTGTGTCCTGGGGTGTCCGATCTGGAATAGGCTTGTTCAGATCTTTGTACTGCCTGTGTTGCAATACCTTCTTCTTTGGGATTTAGGTTCATCAAGCTCCTGGACAGTGTCCTGCATCACTTGGTGCCAGCCTGGGACCACACTGTTGGCACGTTCAGCAAACTCAAGGTGAGTGATTCCATCTGTGTCTTGTGGGGCCTCATTCTGGCAGGGTGATTGCTCTCGGGCCGTGGCAGGGTCTGGTCTGGCAGTGCTTGCTGCCTTTAAAGCAGCTCAAGGGAAATACCTGGCTAAGCTCAGTTCATTAAAGCTGTGAAAGGTGATACTGTTTAGGGGCTAGTTTCCTGCTAAAATGCTGATGTGGAAACATGTAGCTGTAGGGTAACAAGCAGAATCAAAACAGAGTGCTTCACCCTCAGAAGGACTTGGACCATAGCAGCACTGGGCATGTGAGCTGGACACGCATCCGCTCCTAGATCTCAGCCCAGGACTCTCTGTTCCTGCACTTGCTGCCAGCAGCTTTGAGCTGGCTGTGTCCAAAGTGGAAGGCTTTTACCAGTAACTTCTCTCTGGCTTTAATAAGCTCTTGATTTCCATCTTTCATGTAAGATAAAGTTTGTCCCTCCAGTTGTCTGTTTTCTTTGCATCCTCTCCCAGAATATGTGTGCTGGACATTGCTGGGGTAGCCCCATTCTGTGTGTTTCCATTCCTGGTGTCAGAAAGCACTGTAGTTCCTGTGCCTGCTCAACACAGGACCCAAAGCGTTTGAAGATTGTTGCTTTGATTACAAACAGGAGGGATAGTAAGACCGATATTTTGATGAGAGTGAGTCTAAGAAACACCAGATTGTGAGCATCAGATAATGACTGATGCAGAGAGGACTGGGCTTGGTATCTTCCTTAAGACAGCAAAATGTTTCAGAGGCAGAGGTGGAGCAGATATTGTCAAAGAGAATGTCTCTGTGTGAAACACAGTGGCCCTGGGAAAGGGAGAGACTTGACAATGTGGTGGCTTCAGTAGGAAGTAGATGACATGTTTTGGACACTGGACACTTCTGATGTTTTGGACATACCTGTTGGCAGCATATCAAGCAGTTCTTGCTGCTGTCCAAGAGACGCACAGCTCTCATTACCCAGTGTCTGAAGGACTCTGAGACCAGCAAACCCAATTTCATGCCGCGGCTCTACATTAACCGACGCCTGGCTATGGAACACCGAGACAACCCTGCCCTGGACCCCAGCTGCAAGAATGCCGTCTTCACCCAGGTACCATCTCTTCTGGAAGGATCCATGCTGCTCTGAGGAGAGTGGGGGATCCCTAAACTAAAATAACCACATAGAGGTGGGTGGAAGGAACAGATTGGAGCTGGAGATACCTGGAGTCATCAAGGCCTCTTCACATGACTCATAGGCTCTACAATTACATATGCTGATGATCCCATGTCCAGGAATAACATCTAGGAGGTATTTGGGATCTCTGAGTTGAAGTCTCTATCCTGGGTGTTCTCTGTGGCATGTTGCTAATCCAGAGCATAACAATCTCATTACACTAAAAGGGCAGCAAAGAATTCTTGTGTGACAACAATAACGCAGCTGCAGACAGTCCTGTATCGTGGTTTTAAAGCAATGCTGATCTTCCTCTTGTCATTCTGCCCCCACCTCCAAAAGATCTATTATTCTGTGTGTGCACAAACAGCCCCAACTGCTGTGAGGTTTAGTATGTGTTCCAATATACCTCTGAGGCCAGAAAGCTCCATACAGTGGTTAGCACTGTCATTTATTTTTCTTTTCTGAAAATGAAGGGCTCCTAGAGCACTGAGAGATCAGTTTGGGTCAGTATTCAAAGGTTTGGGGCAAACCAGATTTATTCCAATTTCCTACTTTCACCTGGCACCAGTTCCTCTGGAGAGGGGATACCACCCTTGATCTTCTCTGCTTGTTGCAGGTGTATGAAGGCCTGAAACCCTCGGACAAGTTTGAAAAGCCTCTAGATTATAGGTAAGTGGTGTCTGGGGGAGGGAGGTGATCTTGCAGCGTTGGGAGCTATGTAGTCTGTCACAGCAGGGTGTCTGAGAAGCCTCTGTGTGTCCTGTGCTTTGGCTTTGAGCACCTCAGGCAATGCCTGGTTCTCCACAGGTGGCCATTGCGTTATGACCAGTGGTGGGAGTGCAAATTCATCGCAGAGGGCATCATCGACCAAGGTAGGGGCTGTGTGAGGCGAGGGCTCCTCTATAGCAGGGTCGGGGGTTGGTGGGTTGACTCTGTTGCTGTAGAGGCCTCGTTTGCTCCCAGTGTTGCTGCCTATGGAGGAGAGGGAAGGCAGGTTGCTTTGTCCTGCCACCCCTGGCCATGTGCCAGGTAAGGAGTGCTGCTTGCTGGAATGGGGACCGGATCTCCATTAGTCTCTTAACCGCAGCTCTGACAATGCCAGCGCTCCCTCTGGCTGTCCTCCACAGGCCAGGCAGGGAAGTTATTTCTCCTGCTTTATTTCCTCTGGCGCCATAAGGTTCCGACAGGAGCCTTCTGCTCAGCCCTGGGCCGGATTGGACCAGAATTCCTCATCTTTGCCCAGCTCTTGGTGTCAGCACATGAGAGGAGTTCACATCACTAAAAATGTCCTTCTTTTGGGGTTGCAGGTGGAGGTTTTCGGGACAGCCTGGCGGACATGTCGGAGGAGCTGTGTCCCAGCTCAGCAGACACCCCTGTGCCTCTGCCCTTCTTTGTGCGCACATCCAACCAGGTGCTGTGGGTTGGGGTATTTGAGGCAGATCTTCCTGTGCCTGGCAATGCAGTGCTGTCCCTGTCTCCCTGCATGCCTGGGACACACCTGCCTTCTCTGGTCCAAAGCTCTTCCTCAAGGAGGGTTGGGTAGATTGCTTTGTGGCTTCTTGGTTTAGGATATGCTAACAAGCCCTTGGATACTTGTCTCTCACCAGGAGTATTGCCAAGGAGAATGAGGGGTTTAGCCCACTTTTGTTGCGAGAAGTGCGCAGACGCAGTGAAGGAACTGAGTTTGTGGTGCTTCGTGCTGTGCTGAGGTCATGACTTGGAGTTCTGCCTTGCACTCCTGTAGGGTAACGGCACTGGAGAAGCCAGGGACATGTACGTCCCCAACCCCTCCTGTAAAGACTTCCCGAAGTACGAGTGGATTGGGCAGATCATGGGAGCAGCTCTGAGGGGCAAGGAGTTTCTGGTAAGCTTTCAACCCCGTCCCTGCGTGGAAGTTTGCCACCAAGTGAGTCATTAGTCCCCTTCTGCAGCCTGTCCAACAGGAGTGCGGGAGGGCTCTGTGATCACACACTGGGACAAAAGGTGTTTGGCAGGATTTGGGGAGAAGGGTTAAGAGACCTCGCTGACTGAGTTTTGAGAGATGCTACTGGTTGCTTGGGAGAGGGTGTCTGGTCTCTGCTCAGCTATAATGAGCTCTGCGTGTGGGCGGGGGGGAGCAGGTAAGATCCTTTATGTCTGCACTGTTGAGCCCTATCTCTGTCTTTGGAGATGTCTCCTTTCACAAACAGTCAGCAAAATCTCTGTTCTCCTTCAGGTCCTGGCTCTTCCTGGCTTCGTATGGAAACAATTAACAGGGGAGGAGGTTAGCTGGAGCAAAGACTTCCCTGCTGTGGACTCCGTGCTGGTGAGAGGGACTGGGAGGCTGTGCCTATCCTATTCCTTGTGGCACTTAGCAAGGTGGTGATTTGTGTATCTGTCCTCCTGTTGTACTTGCTTCCTTCTGTGATGTGTCAAAGAAACAGACAGAAGAAGGGCGTTCTTAATATTTAATACATCCTGTAGCTTTTATAGAGATGCAGACATGCTGACTACTGCTTCAAGCATGCAATGCCCCAGGGGCTGCTAAACAGTTCTAGGGCAGCATATGCCATGCTGTGCTGCTGTCACAGTCACTCCAGCCCTTGTCTGGGAAGAGGGGAGGTAGGTGCTTGGGCACACCACTGCCCACTGGGCATCTCTCTCTAACAAGCACTCGCCTGGGGCCTGGGCAGGTGAAACTCCTGGAGGTGATGGAAGTTATGGACAAAGACACCTTTGAGTTCAAATTTGGGAATGAGCTGACCTACACGACTGTGCTGAGTGACCAGCGCATGGTGGAGCTGATCCCCAACGGCAGCAGCACCGTGGTGCGCTACGAGGACCGCAAGGAGTTCATCCGCCTGGTGCAGAAGGCTCGGCTGGAAGAGAGCAAGGAGCAGGTACACTGTCCCAGAACATCAGTGGTCTTTGAGTTCCCAGAGACGTGACCCCGCCCCAGTCTGCTTCTGGTAAAATGCATTGTGGTTGGTGTCTGTGGGCTCATTAGTGCTGTGGTAGGCCGTCCATTTTGGTGAGGTCCTGGAGCCTGTGGAGTTGTTGAGAAGCAAGGTTTTATTCCCAGCTCTGACACAGGCTTCCTGAATGAACTGGGATATGTTGCTGTAGGATCCTGTTCTTTGGTTTCCTTCGAGCATTCACTGAGCAGTTACATGGCTTGTGTCCAGTCAAATCCCTAGGCTCAACCACGAGCGAAGGAAATAGGCAAGACATGCTGCTTACCTGCCTTGTCTCTTTTTCAGATCATGGCCATGCAGGCTGGGCTGCTGAAGGTGGTGCCCCAAGCTGTTCTTGACCTCCTCACCTGGCAGGAGCTGGAAAAAAAAGTCTGTGGGGACCCTGAAGTCACAGTTGATGCCCTGAAGAAGCTCAGTAAGTGAAAGACTCTGCTGTAAACTCTTTCTCTGAAAACAAGAGACTCTTCACTCTGTGCTGAGACAAGGAGAGGTGTGGGAGATGGGTATTAGCCTTTATAACAGACTGTGGGCCTGTATACTTCTTGCCGTCTCCTGGGTGCATATGGTGGCAGGGCTATCGTATCCCTTGTCTCCATGCTTGGCCTCAGAGTAGAGGCTGGGACATCTCTCAGCTGCCAGTCTCTGACCCTCTGTGGAGCTGAGGTGTGGATCTGGTGGTGCTTTCTGGGAGGGGACTGTCTGCATGCTCACACCCTGCAGACACCTAGAGGTTTCTCCCTGCCCTGGATCAGCAGGGAAGGCCCTGCTCTAATTTATCCAGCAGGAGCTTGGATCTTTATTAAACTCATTTTCTGGATCCTTTCTGCCAGCTCGGTTTGAGGACTTCGAGCCATTGGACACCCGCGTTCAGTACTTCTGGGAAGCACTCAACAACTTCACCAATGGTGAGTCATCTGCTCTGTCCCTGCATATCCTGTGCCATGGCAACCCCTGCATGCTGGCTGGGAACTGAGAGGGTGAAACCACCCTCATTGCTGCCTGGGGAATAGATGGAAGCCAAGGAGAGCAAGCAGCTGGGCTGAAGGAATTGCTTGCTAGCACTGGGTTTACCTGGAAATGGCCATACTTCATCTCACATCCCTCTAGGATCTGCTGACGTCTTTGCTTTTCCTTCACAGAGGATCGCAGCCGCTTCCTCAGGTTTGTCACTGGCAGAAGCCGCCTTCCAGCACGGATCTACATCTATCCAGACAAAATGGGGTGAGTCCATTCTTGTGTAGACTGCAAGGCTGACAGATCCCACACCAGAGGGATGTATGAGCCGGTCTGCTGTGCCTGGCTGGCCTGCTAGTTCTGACCAGTTCGTCACCTTCTCCCCAAGCTCTGCGACGACGGATGCTTTGCCGGAGTCGTCCACCTGCTCCAGCACCCTCTTCTTGCCCAACTATGCCACGTAAGTTTTGGTGCTTACCTTCATCTAGGGGACTGTGTGTCTTGGATCTCAACCTTGCTGCTGGCACGTAGGGCCCCATCACCTCGACATGCTTATGACTCCCTGTGTGTACCGTGGGGCTGCTGTGATTCGCTCTGTGAGCAGCTTGCAAAGCATAGGCTCCGTGTGAGAAAACATCTTGTCCTCTTGGATGGTAAATACAGCAATGGCAACTTCTCCTTGTCTTTTCTCTTCCCTAGAGCCAAGGTATGTGAAGAGAAGTTGCGCTATGCTGCCTATAACTGCGTGGCCATCGACACAGATATGAGTCCATGGGAAGAGTGATGCTGCAGCCTGATTCACCAGCATGGACAATCATTCAACAAAACCGTGCAGTGGGAAGAGCTCCCTTGTCCCCCCAGGATGTGTATATATAATAAACATATAGGTGTGAAGCCTGGCTCCCAGGAGTGGTAACCAGCATCTCTTTGAAAGTGGAGATTTGAGTCTTCTGCAGGGCAGGAGCTCGCTTGGAGTGTAAATGTGATTGCAATAACAAAACCCTGGCCCAGCCCTCATGCAATGGAGAGGTCCGGTAGGCTTTTGTAATGAGTTTCTTCTCATCGCTGTTGCAGCTGCACAACTCTGGTCCTCCCAGAAGGAGGAGCTCTGCTCCAAACAGAAGTGGGGTAAGGGCACAAAGTGCACGACAGGCTACAGCACAAGGCAGGCAGCTGTGAGCTGCTGCTGAGACCACGGGGATGCTCAGTGCATCCTAGCCTGAGTGTCCTGACCTCATTCCCTTGCTTGTTCCTGCTCTCACCTGAGGTCAATGAAAATGAGATGATTCATCTTGGTTTAAGAAGAAATGGGGCATGCTGGTGGCAGGTGCTGCAGGAGTGCCTCTGGCCACCAGGTGTCACGACAGACGTGCACAGCAGGACTGCGGCTGCTGTCAGGAAGGGGCTCCCATACTTTTACATCGGACAAAATCCCAGTTCCTGTGATGAGTACCGGTGGTTCGCACAGCAGCAATTGCTGGGGAAGCTGCTTCTCTATAGGAGATGGGAACTGTCTGCTCTGTAACCAGTTCTGCATCTGGCATGCTGGTGGAGCTGTTCTCCAGGGTGCTCTTGAGCCTTGGTTTTCCCCTAAAAGCTGGTATTACAACTAATCTGTTCAAGTTCTCGTGGAGATGTGCAGGCAGGGACAAGCTCTTCCAGATAGCATGGCTTAGAGCAGCAGCAGGCATGGCAGTGCTGGTGGGGAGGTAGGGGGAGGTTTTGGGTGGACAGGGAAAGCGTTTGCCCCAGGAGAGGGGAGAAACTGTGGGTACCAAGGCTTGGAGCTCCTTGAGCAGATGGACATGTAGTGTGTGTGAGGAGCAGGCAATGAAAACTACAACTTCAAGATTATTGGAAACTCTGTAAACAAAGTCCTGCCCTCCACCAGTTTCCTTTGAAACAGCTGTATTCTGAGGCCTGCTGAGGGAGGCCATACTGAAAGGAATGTAGGACCAGGAAAGAGTGTGTGCTGTCACCTCCTGCATTGTGGTGAGCAGGGAAACCATTTCCGGCAGCCCTTGCCTGCAGCAGAGCCTTCCTCACTCAGCTGGGTGGGTGTGAAGTCTTGTCTGCTGGAAGAGGTCTTTTGTAAATCCTGGAATTCTCAGAATTGAGCTCTGGGGCTGATTTCAACCTCCAGCATGGACAGGCGCAGAGCCAGCGTGGTGCCTTCCCGTGCTGGTGGCTGAGTCACTTCCCAGAGTGTCTGTTTTAAATGGGCATGGGCGAGCTGATGAAAGGACTTTGGTCTGTTGACTTGGCCTCACTCAGTAGTGTTGGTGAAGGAGTCTTCAGCATCAAGCTGGGATTTCTAATGAGCCATCCGAGATCCTTTCTGGCCACCGACATTTGGGTGGAATCGATCCTGCTTTTTCCAACTTCACCTACTTGTCTCTAAGGGAGATTAGCAGGAGATCACATTGTTTACCGAGCAGGGCTAGAACCAGCAAGAAAAATGGACTCCTCTCTGGTGCTTTATTGTCAGGCAGAAGACGGTTGTTTGATGCATGGCTCAGGGTGGGATGGATAAAATAGCCCTAGTGTTTGGTGGAGAGTCAGCTGTGGGAATGGGCAGCCTAAGAGCTGGTTTGGGATGACCAACTGCAGGGGAATGGGCACCTCCTGCTGAGACATCTCAAGCAGGTGACCAGTGGCTCCCCTGGCCTTGGTGGAAGCAACTGCAGCTGACAGGAGGGTAACTGAGGTTTTATTATTACGGAGACACCCAGAGCAGCTCGGGTTTCTCACTGAGTGATAGGGTGCTTGAACAGCTCTATTCTCTCTTGTCATCCATGTACACAGTCCCAGCCCTCCCTTCAGGACAATGCTGAGAGCAGAGACTGGTTGAAGTGGTGGGATCCTTCTACAGAAGCATCGTGGAATCTCTGTCTTTGGAGATGCTCAAGATTTGTTTTACAGCCCTGGACAATCTGATCTAACTTCTAGTCCCAGCCTACTGGCTTCAGGTCTAGGTGCTCCCTAACCTGAAGCGTTTGATGACTGTGGAGTTACTAATTCCAACTTTTTCCACATTTCCCACATTTCTCTACTCTTCCTCCAAGCAAGGTCTTTCAGTCCCTGATCTCCCACATTCTTGGTTTTATTTCCTGACAGTGAGAAAAGAGTGCTGCCTAAAGGCTTGCTGGAGCTCTGGGGAAAGGATCTAGCTGGTGGTGGGAATTGCTGTCTAAAAAGCACTTGTAGTAACAAGACCCTGGCCCTAGCAGAAAGGCTGCAGGTGGGAGGTCATCCAGCATGGCCTGGGTTTAATCCCTACAAGCATATTGAGAAAAAACATTGTTTTACCATATGTACCATTGCTTTACTGTCCATTTTGAGTTATGGCCATATACACATTGGAGAATGGCAGCAGCTGCCACTATAGTGTTATACCAGGGTCTAGAGACCTGTGAAAGTCTTTCCAGTTGCAGGAAAAGCCGAACCGCCTACAGTAAGTCTCAGCTGAGATAACTGAGTGCATGGTCAAAGGGTCTGGACAAGCATGGCTGCTGAGGAAGGATGCCAAGATAATCCACAGATCATGCTGTTGAGTTTGCTGTGCAAAGGTGAGTTGGGAAGGGGGAGCTGGTAATTCACCTGGATCTCAGAGATCTGTCTCATCTGTGGTGGTATGATGCCAATGGCAAACTGAATTTCTCCTGTGAGAGCCCAGCAAATTGTGGAAAAGGTCAGCCTGGCTCAGCTCTGGCCAATCTCAGGGGCCCAAAGTAGGTGTTATTTCAGTGCTGGGTCATGTTCCTTCTCCTCTGATCTCTAAAGCTGTGCATAGGAGCTATCTCCTAACATGTTTGATATGATACAAGTCAAGTGTCCTGCCCCTGGCCTCCTGCTGCACGTGGCCCTTGGGCACCAGGAACCAGAGGCTGTGCATCCCCTTCTTGTCACTCAATTTCAAGTTGATCAAGATCGATTTTTCAAGATGGGACCATTCACACTTAGGAGCTGGTGCCCCTGTGCACCAACACAGGTAGGTATCAGTGTGTGCCAGAGCTGCAGCTTTACAGGGTGGGGAGGGATGAGTTAGGGGAGGGACTGATGCTGTAATGGATCTATGGAACCACTTGTCCTCTCCTGACTTCAGCTTGCTGAGCTGTCACAGAATAGCTTCAGGTGATTAATAACACACCTGTAGCTGCTCTTGTTATTCCAATAATACCCTGGAGTGTGACAAGCTAGAAAGAGTTTGACAGGATCTGTCCATCCCTACCTCATGTAGGTTATAAAATAAAGTGAACAAACTAACTATTCCTTCCTGATACTTTGCCTGGTCTGGCTGGGGCTCCTGCATCCTTCAGTTGGGTTTAAACACTGATGGAGAATGGTGTCATGAAAGGCAACTGGAGGTGAAACAGAAATTGGCCCTGTGATACCCTTTGCACACAAAGTGGTGTTGTGGAGGTAGCTCAGAGTATCAACTGCCTCAACCCTTTGCAGCAGCTCTGCAACCAGTTTTATAGGGTGATGTGGTTGCAGAGTGAGGGCACAGGACCCTCCTGGTTGTGGTGGTCACACTTAGGAGCAAGGCAGAAGCCTGTATTTCCCTTGTGTGGTTAAGGGCACTTTGCTCCTGGTAAGGCTGGTGCCTGTCGCTATGGTGAAGCATGGTCCTGCCTGTTCAGGAGATAACATGGCAGGGTGACAGCTGTCGGAGCTCTCTCTGCACCATGCTGTTGCAGGCAGGGATGGAGCTGGACTCTGACCGGCCAGGAGAGCAGGCAGGCGCCAGAAGGGTGCAGGGACCTTTGAGCTCTGCCAGCCTGGTTGTTTCCTGCTCCTGAAATGCAGCTCTCTGTGCCCAACCTGGAGAAATTCAGGTAGTGTAGGGTGGAGTTGAGTTGCTCTCCGCCACCACCTCACCATGGTATGCGACAGGCAAATGTGATGTGGAGTGACGCATTACCAGTGTTCTGTGGGTGCCCTGCTCCTGCTGCCACGATGCCACGGCTGCCTGGCATAAAGCTGCTCCTGGGCAGAGTAGGCTGTCATTCTTCCCAGCAGGTGCTTGAAGCCTCCCCACCCGCTACAAGCCTGCAGGAGTATGTACCCCAGCCAGCCACAAGCCGGTTTTCCCCATAGCGGGACCTCCCATCCTGGAGGTGTAGCCTTGTGCCCCTACCCTGCAGGGACCCCCTCTCTGCTTGTAGGGACGCAGGCAGCGATAGGGACGTTGGAGGCCAGGAGGGAGCAGAGTCCTAAGCCACGGGGCGAGGGGATGCGGGTGACCCGGGGCAGCTCCTGCCGGGAACCGAGGGGTCGAGGAACGCGTAACACAATCCGGCCTTGCCAAAACCGGGATGACGGCGCACCCTGCAGCCGGCACCTCGCTGGGAGCAGGGCGACCGTGGCACGGGAGGGGTGAAGAAGGGTTGGGCCGTGCCGGGGGCACGGGCGGAGCGGCGCCTGCCCAGGGAAGAGGCGGCAGCCCGGAAGCTGGAGCTGCCCGCGGCGGTGCGNCCGGGTACGTCGAGTCCCGACGGCGGTGACAAGCCGGGATGTGCTTCCAGGAACATCTGGAGGAGTACGCTGGCTGCCATGACCTGGCTGAGGGCTGGCTCCTGGCGCAGAGGTTTGGAGAGGGAGGAGATAGGTTGGTCCCGGTTGACTCCGTGGAGAAGATCCAGTGGCAGCACCAAACACTCGGGGTTGATTACAAACCCGCGGTCAGGTACGGCCCCAGCCGGCTGCGCCCCGGGTCGGGACCAGAGCGGCTGTGGGCGCTGAAGGCGCGTGCGGCCGGTATCCACTGAGGACTTGCGACCTTACCATCCCAAATCCCTTGGGCACGTCCAGCACAGCCCCCCTCACCCCCTGCAGTGAAGGGCGTTTCTCTGCCGAGCTGCTTGTGGGCAGGAGGGTGCCCCCCGGTAGGCTAATCCTGTGTGCTTATGGCAGCACCCACGCGGGATAATCATCTTTATGATGATTCAGGGAATTCTGAGAAACTCTAATTTGGACTGAGCAATGTCACTGAGGTAATGTAGTGATGACTGAGCTCATATTTGATTTTCACGACAGAAGGCCACATGCAGAGCTGGATCGCCCCACTCTGTGCTAGCCTGCACCCAGGTGCAGGCACACTTCCATTCTTCCCATAGCTGTTCCTGCAGCCCCTGGGTGTCACCCCCAGTCCCCCATCAGCACTGCCCCCATTCCAGGCTAAGGTGGTGACACCTTGGAGCACTGACCCATCTTTTCCCTTGTGTGACTCCTCGACTGGTGCTGCTCCAGCTGGGAACAAGTGGTGGATCTGACTTACTCCATGCACCTTGGAGAGAAACCCAGACTCATAGAGCAGGATGAGGCCGCAGTACAGAAGTTTCGGTATGAGTGCATCTCCTAGAATGGTACTGCAGCACCCCGAGGGGCAGCCAGCCAGTGCCTAGACATGCCTACAGGGCCAAGACTGGCTTCAGGGTTGGGAGCAGGGAGGATGGGTGCCCTGAGATGTGTTTTACATTGGTACTGTTCAACACTGCTCAAAAGACAGCCTTTGCTCTGTGGGGCATTGGAGCGACTGCATGGTGCCATTCCCACTGGGCTGTGGTGGCCATAAAGACTTGGTGTGGTGGTGGTGAGATACAGCTGTGCCATCTGCCAACAGCAGGGACAGCTACCCAGCTGCCCAGCACCATCCCCATGTGGTGACTATGAGATGCTGCAGCCAGTCTGAGCTGGGGCACCTGCACAATGCTGGTGGGCAGGTTTGGGGCATACAGTCTGGTCTCCCTGTCTCATTAACACAGAACCCCTTTGCAGGTCAGTGCCCCCACGCTGGAGCTATGAGCATGACATGGAGCTGGGGCGCTTCCTATATGATCACAGCGAGAAGGAGTTGGAGCGCAGGGACTGCACCAAGGAGCACCTCAGCAGTATCGAGGTCTCCTCACAGGTGGTGCGTACTGGGGCTCCTCTGCAGCCTCAAAACAGCGTGAGACGCATGAGCATCACTGTGGCTGTGAGGAGGAGAAACAAATGGTGACTGACTCCTCTGTGAGGAGCAGGAGATGGTGCTGGGGTTTTGCTGCTCTAGCGGAGCTGCCAGGCATTAGGCACTTAGAGCAAAACCCCCGTTGTGTCTCTGGGGCACTGCAAAGGCACTGTGGCTGTGCCCAGCTTGCTCTGTGCAAGAGCCACCATCCACTCACAGCCTAGGGAACTGAGGGGGTGGCCTGGTCCTGACCTCCTCTGGCTTCATGGGACCCGTCCCAGGGGTGGTTATGGTATACTCAAGGATGCTCAGCTGCATCTCATGCAGGATGACTGTGGCGCGGCCCATCTGACAGACAACCAGACATACACCTTCTGGGAGAGCAACGGATCCCCAGGGCAGCACTGGGTGCGGCTCAACATGAAGAAAGGCACCATTGTCAAGTAAGACCTCAGGGTGTTCCCTCCCTGTGGCAGTGCTATGGACCATACCGGCAGGGTGTGGGGCAAAGCACCACCTTCCTCCTGTATGCAGCTTTCCCCAGACTACAGTTAGGGGCTCGGGGTTGAGGTGGGGGGCAGCTCCTGCCGGATGCACCCCAGGAGAACACAGCCTTACCCCCAGCTCCGGGACACCTCCGTGGGCATCTCTGTGCCCAGGCAGTTTTGTAGAGGAGGAAAATGCTGCTCCTTGTTCTTCTCATCCCCAGAAAGCTGTGGCTGATGCTGGATGGACAGGCCAGCTCCTCATATATACCCAGGCGGGTGGCTGTGTATGGGGGGGCACCGAACAGGCTGCAGCACCTGAGAACCGTCCTGATTAATGAGTGAGTAACAAGTGAGGAGCAGCCTGGGTCTGTCTTGGGCCAAGCTCCTGAGCTATCTCTGCATCCTGAGCAGATGCTAAGAAAAGGGCTGGTGTCAGTCCTGAGTGACCTGGTGGTTACAGTGGCTCTCCACGTGTTAGGGCTCCTTGGGTGCAGGCTGCACGTACCCTCACAGGCGTGGTGGTCTCCTGCTTCCATGTGCCAGCCAAACACTTCCATCTCCACTCCTGCTCCTCATCTACACTGTGGCAGCTGGACTGCAGTGTGCTTCCTCCTGCCTATTGACTTTGGGGGTCTTTCTGCCTCCTCCTCTCCTCTGGGGACTTGTGTTGCTGCTGTCACCTTTCTGAGCAATTCTGCTGTGATGTAGCTCAGAAGTCTTGGAGTGCTTCACCTCTCTGCTGCAGCACCCTTCTCAAGGCAGGCAGGGATTTACACAGGGGTGCAAAGATCAATTCCTCCTTCCCCAAAACTTGCCTGTTTGCCTTTTTTTGGCTGAGCAGTGTGATTTGTCTTTGAAGAAGCACCCACGAGATCACCAATGTCTCCTTCCTGGTGGCAAAAGCCAACTCCTCATTGCATCTGCGCAGTCACAGTGGGTTTTCCCCACACGCTCATAGATCTTTGCTGAGACCTCGCCAAAGTCTTTGGAAACACAAGTGAATCACTTACCGAATTGCTCATCTCTGCAAATCCCTGTTTCCCTTAAAACATCACCCTTGCATGACGAGCTTAGCTTGAAGGGTGGTTGTGCCATTGCAAGATGCACCAGGAACCCCTGGAAACAGCGACTCACTCTTGGCCAGCTCGCCTTCCTGTTCTGCTTTGAATTTATGCTCTTTTCTGGCTCTTTGGATGCAGTTTCCACCTTCTTCAGGACGTCTCTGTGCCTCTGACAGTCTCTTCTCTCCGCTTGGTCCCCTCCTGCTGCAGCCCTGGTGAGGCGGGGAGGGCTTCTGCCATGGGTGGTGGTGCATCCTCGGCTGGGGAGCCGGAGTGGCCCATGCCTCGCCGGCTGCCTCGCTGGTGTCTGTGCCTTGCAGCTCTGCCATCTCCTTCCTTGCTGTGTGCAGGAACAGCTACCAGAACGTCTGCATCCTCCGCAACATGAAGACCCCCCTGCCAGTGCTGGAGATCCGCATCCTGGAGTGCCGAGGTGAGCCTACACTGTCAGCCTAGCCCTAAAACCTGCGTCCGGTATTGGCACCTGCAGCTCTTCCTGCCACGCCGGCTGCTTTTTGGGATCTGTTGGAGGAAGAGCCTGGGGAATGAGCCTCATTTGGGATACCACAGGCACTGGAGACTCCTTGCCTCCAATTTCAGCATCCAGGCTGTGCTGATTGCACACCTGCAGCCGTGCCCGCAGCATCTCTGTCCTTTCTTGGCAGACCAAGGATACAATGTCCGCCTGCGAGGGATTAAGATCAAGTCCTTCTGGGAGTGGGACCTGATCCTCAATGCCGACATGTTCCAGTCAGCTCGGCTGGTGCGCTACCCTCTCCTGGAAGGAATGGACAACGATGTGCTGTACCGACGGGCTGTGCTCATTCAGAGGTATGGCACAGGGATGGCACCATCCCTGAAGCGAGCCCAGGCCCCAAGAGCCACCATGCCCTGGCCTTTAGTGGGGGTTGCCTGTGTCTTGCTTATTCCTATGTTGTGTCAGGGACTTTGACTTGCTGCTCCCCTTATGAATACGTCTGCTTCCACCATGGGGAGTGTGGTGGCAGCACAGGGCCGGGAGGACCTGCATCGCGTGGAGTCCCCCATCCTGCTGCCTGCAGGACCGCCACAGGCTGGGGTCAGCACTGGCCCCACAGAAATACCCCCATGCAGCACTTCAGCTGCAGTGCTGCCGTATGGGCTGGGCTGCCCTCATTTGCGTCTTTTTTCAGGAGGGAACAAAATAAAGTACTTGGCCAGAGGTTGCTGGCTGGGTGCTGCCCTTGGTGTGCTGGTGTCCCTCCGTGGGTTGGAGGAGACCTGTGTGCAAGAAGCACGGTGCCCAGGCTCGGCGTGTGCCTGGGGCTGTCTATGGTGAAACGCCATGGGTGTATTGGGCTCCTCATGCCCACCAGCCCCCTCGCATTCTCAAGGTGCTCGTTTTCTGTCTACAGGTTTGTCCATCTCCTGGATAGTGTCCTGCATTACCTGATCCCCCTCTCTGAGGACAGCATTGGCACCTTCAACGCACTCAGGGTGAGCGTTTGCTGGGCTCTTCCAGGATGGTGCCGGCAGGAGCATCTCGTCATGGGCTCTGCCTGGGGGTTGTGGCCTGTCTGTCTTGATCCAATGGGGACAAATGAGCTCAGGGCTTGTGCTGCTGTGCTGGGCATGGCCAGAGGGATGGAGGAGCTGAGCATCCTCTGCAACACCAGGAGCTATGCTTGGGGAGGAAGAAACTGTATGCGGTGGCAGGATCAGATCTCTAACCATCCCTGCTCATTTCTTGCTAGAGTATGAAGCCATTCCTGCTGCTGTCCAAGCAGAGCGCAGCCCTCATTGCCCACTGTCTCCAGTCCTCGGAGAGCAACCCCCCTAACACCACACCAAAGCTGTACATCAACCGGCACCTGGCCCGGGAGCACCGCACCAACCCCACGCTGGACCCCAGCTGCAGGAACACTGTCTTCACCCAGGTATGGCAACGCCAGGCCCCTTGCCAGGCACCTGCCGGCTCCGCATTGCTTGCTCCTGCTACATCTCATCCACTTTCTGCTTTGCTCCTCTCCAGCTGTATGAAGGCCTCAGATCTTCCAAGAACAATCAGCCCCTGGACTACAGGTATGTCTTCAGCATTGCTTTTATGGGATGTCACCTCCATGGAGCAGGGGGTGGGGGGATGCCAAGTGCTGCTGGCTCTCTTGGCAGAGGGATGTGCATGGGGCTGTTGCTTTCCCACAGGTGGCCCCTGAGCTATAGTCAGTGGTGGGAGTGTGAGTTCATCACTGAGGGCATCATCGACAACGGTAAGAGCTCTCCCCTCCTGCCCCAGGGTTCTCCTCTGGGCTTTCTTATGTTGAGGGGCAGCTTGGTGGATTGCCGGCTGCGGTGGGGTGCCCATACTGTCCTGCCTTCTCTGGGGGAGGCAGCTTCTCTCTGTACACATGTGATGATCTCTGCATCTCTCCTACACTGCCAGCATTGCCCCTGCCCCAGGGAGGGGGGCAGCTTGGCCAGATCCTGCAGCTCAGCGTCTGGCCCTGGCGTGTCAGGCACTGACCAGCCTGTGTCCCCACTCCAGGCGGTGGTTTTCGGGACAGCCTGTCAGATGTGTCAGAGGAGCTGTGCCCCAGCTCGGGCGATGTCCCTGTGCCTCTGCCCTTCTTCGTGCGCACCTCCAACCAGGTTTGGCACCCCACCGTCCACCTGTCCCGGCCCTAAAGGGACAGCCAGCAGAGCCTGGGGACTTTTGGGGTGTTAGTCCTAACACTTGCAGAGCTATTGGGCAGGGGTGGGCTGTGCTCGTACCCAGGAGTGGAGATCTACTGCAGGGGTGTAAAGGGCAGAAGAGGCAGGTGGAGGGATGATGGAAAGGGAGGCTGCAGGAGGGACCGTGCTGGGCTGGTCACATGTGTCCAGGAGTCCTAAGCTTCTCTCCCACAGGGTAACAGCAGCAGTGACACCAGGGACATGTATGTCCCCAACCCCTCATGCAAGGACTTTCCTAAGTATGAGTGGATCGGGCAGCTGATGGGAGCAGCCCTGAGGAGCAAGGAGTTTCTGGTGAGCACAGCAGAGCTTCCCTGGCTGGCAAGGGGGCTTGGTGGGGGCTGCCATGTCTTGGGCAAGGGAACTGCCCTCGAGTGAAGGAGGGGCATGGGGAGGACACATGTCTCCGCTCCCTTTGCCAGATCCTGTCTCTGCCGGCGCTAGTGTGGAAGCAGCTGGCGGGGGAGGAGGTCAGCTGGAGCAAGGACTTTGCCACCGTGGACTCAGAGCTGGTGAGCGGGGCTGGGGTCCAGCAAGGCAGTGCTGTGCTCTCCTGTGGGTGCCCTAGCTCCATTGTGATGGTTTTCGCTTGTTGGGGTTGCAGGTGAAGCAGCTGGAGATGCTGGAAGGGGTGGACAGGGAAGCCTTCGAGTTCATGTTTGGGAGAGAGCTGACCTACACAACGGTGCTGAGTGATCAGCGTGTGATGGAGCTCATCCCCAACGGCAGCAGCACCGTGGTGCGCTACGAGGACCGCAAGGAGTTCATCCGCCTGGTGCAGAAGGCTCGGCTGGAGGAGAGCAAGGAGCAGGTAACACCATCCCCCAGAGCCAGCATGGCTCCAAGCCCTCCTTGTACCTGTGGAGTTGGTGACTGCGAGAACATGTCCCTCAAAACAGCTCCAGTTGGGTGGTTCCTTTCATGCATGCCAAGCCCAAGATGTCCATGAGCCCTGGGGACCTCATTTGGGGTGCTATAGTCCTTGCCCCAAGTGCCCTGGATGGCTGCTCTGGGCTCAGACCCACCATGGTGACATGGGGCCCCTCCTGTGCCCTCCCAAAGATTGCAGCCATACGTGCCGGGCTGCTCCGCGTGGTGCCTCAGCCTGTGTTGGACCTGCTCACCTGGCAGCAGCTGGAGAAGAAGGTCTGCGGGGACCCTGAGATCACAGTGGCTGAACTGCAGAGATTCAGTAAGTGCCAGAGCCAGCCCAAAGCTGCTCCCAGCCCCTCACATGGACATGACCCCCTCTTGATGCTGATCATCCTGCACGTGCATCCAGTCACATGCTGGGTCCCTGATCACAGGGTGCCCGGGAGCCTGGGGAAGGGTAAGCCAGAAGGACCCTGGGTAGAGATGCTTCAGGTTGAGCTGCAAACCCCACCAGTGCCCACTCTGGTCCCTCTGGTGGGCAGGTATGAATGGCCAACCTGCAAATTGGAGCCTCCATTTCTCTACCCACTTTTACATGGGGTGCTGGCTCCGCTTGGCAGTGCCAGGGGCTATCAGAGGCTCACTGAGAGCAGACGGTCTCCTCCTCTCCTGCCTCCACTCTGGGCTCTCACAGAAAGGCAGGATGGACATGTCCCATCTTAATTTTCTTTGCTGTGAGTTTCTAACCAAGCTGTTGTGCATCCTTCGTTACAGTCACGTTTGAGGACTTTCCTTCTGATGACAACCGTGTCCAGAACTTCTTGGAGGCACTCAACAACTTCACCAGTGGTGAGCGACCCCAAGCCTTTCTTTGCTTATCATGTGCAGCGAGGTGGGCCAGGGGCTGGGGTACCCACTGCCCTGTGCCTGGGAATGCTCACCAGGTGCTTTTCTGGAAGTCAGCTGGGCTCATCCTGCCTGGCCCTTCCCAGGATGCTGAGAGCATCCCTTAGCTTTGCCTTTGCAAGGGCAAACCTTGCTGTGATGGCAGTTCCTGGGACAGTCCTGTTCCTGTCCCTGAGACCTGAGCCCTGTCGTTCCTCTCAGAGGATCTCAGCCGCTTCCTCAAGTTCGTCACTGGCCGAAGCCGCCTCCCAGTTCAGATCACTGTCTACCCGGAAAGGACGAAGTGAGTCTGTCTTGCCTGGGCTGGGGTCCATGTGCCGTGCTGGGCTCCCTGTGCTGGTCCTTGCACCATGCCAGGGTCTGACTCTCTCTGCTTTCTCCCAAGCTTGAATGCACTGGACCTGATGCCACAGGCCTCCACATGCTCCTGCAGCTTCTTCTTGCCCAACTATTCTTCGTGAGTTGAGCTGGGTACAGGGGATGGGGGACAGGGATGCTTTCTGCTTCCTAGGGCTGGAATTGGGGTCCACTTCCAGGGTCCCCAGGTCCTGCCCTGGGGGACATCCAGGAGAATGCAGGGAGAGAAGCATGAGGCTCTCAGTGCCTGTCATGGCCGTGACCCAGCATTTCTCCAACTAGGGCCAAGGCCTGCGAGGACCTGCTGCGGTACGCTGTGTACAACTGCATGTCCATCGACACCGACAAGGAGCCCTATGATGAATGAGGCTCCCCCAGGCCCCCCGTGTTGGGGGGGCCACCCACTGTGGGCATACCGGATTTAATAAAAGTGCAGGGCTGGATCCTGCCCTCCTGCCTCAGGTCCTGTTTGTGTCCGTGCTTCCTGAGAGCTGGGACTGGAGCGTGGTGGGGCCGGTGCTGCCAGTGGCCGGGCTGGCACGGCAGTGTCTGCTGGGGGCTGCGCCAGCACTGGGTGCTGCAGGGCGCGGAGCAGGGCATGCACATCGAGGCTGTGGGTCATGTCGCCTCCCTGGACACGGTGGAGAGGGGGCACAGCTGCAAACTGCCCTCCTAACGCACCCTACAGGTTGAGCCCCGCGCCGAGTCCCCCCAAACCGCCCCCTTTGTGTGCCCTGCCCAGCTACCCAGCAGCCGCTGCCTGCAGCCCCTGCCTCCAGCCGCCTCGGGGCGCCGTGCCGCCGAGTCCCTCTCCCGCAGCAGGGCGGAGATCCATGACTCGGCGCTCCAGCAGCCCCGAAATCCTTCTCTCGATGTTCTTCTCGCTGCCCTGGCAGGGTCGAGGAGGGGGATCGAGGCTATCGTCGCTCGACCGTCGCTATCCGCGATCGACTCGCTGGGCGCTCCGCGCAGGCGCAGTGCGCGCCGGCGCCGCCATTCCTGTGCTGTCAGTGAGGCTCCCGGAGCCGGCGGCCGCCCCAGCGGAGGTAACGGCGAAGCGGGGG